>VCRD01000919.1:163340-186701 GCA_006783055.1 Trinorchestia longiramus
AAGGGGATCAAGAGGAGATGTATGAAGGGTTCAAGAGGAGATGTATGAAGGGGGTCAAGAGGAGATGTATGAAGGGGATCAAGAGGAGATGTATGAAGGGGGTCAAGAGGAGATGCATGAAGGGGGTCAAAACGAAGAGCTACACCAGCAACAATTTTGAATCAGAATTAAAACAATTGCAAATTTGCATGAAGCTCAATACATAAATTGTAGAGCTTTACAGAAGTGGTAGTGGGAATTACATAATATTGAGATTTAAAGAAGACTTAAGTATTGGGCTTTACGTAGTATTGGACTTTCTTAGCACGGGGATTTTCAGAAGACTGAGTATTATTATTGTAGTGCTTACTTTTTCCGTGTGTGAATATTATTGCTATTAATATTTTTATATATATCTTATTACCTTGTTTAGGCATAATACAATTCTTGCTATTAGTAGAATGATATATAGTCGTATAATTTTTTTATGATGCTTATGGTTTTTATTAATACAATTATAATTTCAGCATTACTTTATTAATATTATCATCATTTCATTATCATATTGATATTTCATAACATGTTAATCCATAAAAAACCATAACAAATATTATTGGAAATCTCTTGTGATATTTAAGTGTAACAAGTATTTATTTATAGGGGTTAATATTAGATAATAACTCAAATCTAAACTCATTTACTACTTAGTCTGCGAAAGTTAATATTCTTGCAGCCGATATTTGTTTCATGTGCTCGATATAGTTTAAAGTAAATATAAATGCCATTTACAAGCCCGTTATGGGGACCGACCCTTCATTGGCCTCACTGCTGTCAAGTGACTGGCCCGTTATGGGCCTCACTGCTGTCAAGTGACTGGCCCGTTATGAGCCTCACTGCTGTCAAGTGACTGGCCCGTTATGGGTCTCACTGCTGTCAAGTGACTGGCCCGTTATTGGCCTCACTGCTGTCAAGTGACTGTTCACTGCTGTCAAGTGACTGTTCACTGCTGTCAAGTGACTGGCCCGTTATTGTCCTCACTGCTGTCAAGTGACTGGCCCGTTATTGGCCTCACTGCTGTCAAGTGACTGGCCCGTTATTGGCCTCACTGCTGTCAAGTGACTGGCCCGTTATTGGCCTCACTGCTGTCAAGTGACTGGCCCGTTATTGGCCTCACAGCTGTCAAGTGACTGGCCCGTTATGGGTCGCCTTGCTATCAAACGGCTGCCGGTTGAGAAGTCCTCAGGCCTGGTAGCCTCACATAATCATTGTGTATTTCGGGAGCGCGAGAACTGAAAACTTCCTCCATTAGTATCATAATTTGCTGCTCTCATGAAACAGCAACTCCCGTTGTATATGAAAATACGAATACTGTATATGTTATCGTTGTTGACAAGAAACAAATACTTCAGTATTAATACTATGCTAAATATACAGTTTTCAAATGTGTTTTGCTCGTTACGGACTGTCTATTTCGAGATTTTGATAAAATGTTCACGGACATGTGGTCTCAACCTGGAAATCAATCCAGAAAATATTCTATATAATTGGTAAAATTGAAGTAAACAATATCTTAAGTATCCATATTGCAGAACACTTGCATGAATTACTAATTTTCGAATATTTATTCGTATAAATAATACTGTAGTACCTTGAGGTATGAGTGGCCCGGTATACGATTTTTCAAGATAGGAGCCACGATTTGATAGCGTTTGAGATGCGAGAAAGATTTGGAGATACGAGTTATGCTTGGGAATGGTGCCTCTAGTCGGCACATCGGTCGTGCAACAACAGAGCCAGTACGCGTATTTTTGTGCTTTCCGAGCAGCGAGTCCGATCTCATGCATTGAGTTTATTCTTTCGTTCTCACATTAGTTACATATCTTTTTGTGTGTGATATCATAAGGCTGAAGAAAATGCGAGCAAAGGGCAGTGGTGAGAAGAAGAAGGGGAGAATGTTGTCAGTAGAAGTGAAGCAAGAAATAATAGAAAAACATGAGCGTGGTGCGTGAGTGCTTGAAGTGGTATGACAGTATAACCGCAATACTTCTACAGTGTGTACGACCCTTAGACAAAAAGATACAATCTAAAGGGAAAGGGCAGCACAAGCATAAGGAAATACAATTCTCTCTCAATTAAGAAAAAATATCCATGAAGAGATGGAGAAGCTTCTATTGGTGTGGGTGAATGAGACAGAGCTGGCAGCTGGAGTGACAGTGTTGGAGACTAAAATGCAAAAAGGCGCGTATTATGTAGGGAGACTTGAAGAAACAAGCACCATCCACTTCAGTAGGGGCAGTAGAAGGTTCATTTAAAGCAAGTCGGGGCTGGTTCGACAATTTTAAGAAGAAAACTGGCATTCATTCGGTGGTGAGGCATGGGCTATTCGGCAGTATTTTACCGAATGGGCAAATCTCATCTATAGTCTTGCAGTGAAGAAGTATCTTCAAGAGAAAACACACCCAAAGAAAGCATTACTCATTGGGAACAATTGACTTACAAGCTAAGATACAGAAAGATGTGAACTCGTATCTCAAGGTGCTACTGTACTTGTGAAATTCAATAAAATGTTTCTAATATTAGCGTCACGAACTAATATTCTCCACCTATCTCTAGGAGCATTCACTCCCGTCTTGTTAAGAATTGCTGCAGGACAGACAAATGTTGGGACTTGAGTCCCCTGCTGTGATATAAACATACAGATACTGTGTTATCAAACATATACTATATACTCATACATATACTGTATGGTCATACAAATACTGAATAATCATACTTATATTGTATAATCATACAAATACAGTATTGTATTATCATACGTGTATTGTATAATCATATATATATTTTATAATCATGAAAATGTAATCATACAAGTAAATGTGTACTCCCGAGTGAGTCTTTCGTTTTATTCAAGTCTTTCGAAGGAATTTTGAATGAATGTTCGAAAAAGAGAACTTTGAGTGTTATCGTAGGTTATTTTTTTAAATTTTACTGATGAATTCAAGATTAATTCTCGAAGGACAATATGTTGTATCATTGCTGTATTTATTGACGTAATTCTAAGTAAAGAATAAAAGACGAGGGAAAGTTTACCCATAAATATGCACAGCCTTTTGATTGCAAATATCGGGGCTCGTGAGGAATTAGTAATTTCTTACCAGATTAGTAATTTTGGTAACTTTGGTAACTTCTTATTCGATTGATAACCTTGGTAACTTCTTGTCTAATAGATAACTTTGGTAACTTCTTATTCGATTGATAACCTTGGTAACTTCTTGTCTAATAGATAACTTTGGTAACTTCTTATCCGATTGATAACCTTGGTAACTTCTTGTCTAATTGATAATTTTGGTAACTTTGGTGATTTCTTGTCAGATGGTAACTTTGGTAATTTCTTGCCCGAAAATAATTGAAGACCAAAAGCTCAAGTGATGAGCAATCAATTTTTAAAAATTGTTCTTTGAGTTATTTGGGTGCTGTTGTAAACGAAAAAAAATTACATGAGCAAAAACGTATACTTTTATTATTGCATAAAGCTCTTTTTCCAATTGACGTACGTGACTCCAAGGTGTTTCAAAAAGTAAGTCATCGAGAACATACATATAAGAGTGGGAAAGCAACAAAACAAGAGTGGTTGTTGTCTCGGAATTATTAAGGAAATCTACTGGTGCATCCTAGCATTATTATTTTTCCTGAATTGATGATCAAACATTGATCATGAAACATTGCTGATGACGTTGGACAAATGCTCATCAGTGAACTACCTTTGCATAATTCGAGGTCAACCTATTCTGAAATAGTACGCGATGTAAATCAAGCAAGTAAATTACGTGAGCTTAAATGTAGTTGTGGACTTACAACTTGGGTAATCTTTGTTTTAAAAGCTCGAGTGTCATTGCCTCCTCTTTTCCCTTCTATCTCCATGATTCCTCTGACCCCTAAAATTGTTTATTCATTTGAATTGACTGCATGAGTTGTTGCTAATTGCAGGTGCAACCATGTGTTCATGTGCAGACGGAAGAAACATGAAATCTAGTTGAAACCAGACGTCAGTGTTTAAAAAGAAGAAACAGTTGAAATCCTGTTAGAGCGCAGTATTGGTGACAACAGGTCGCTAAATTAAGGAGCAAATGAAACTAAATTTCAGCAAAAAATGTTTTATATTATAACTTGCATTGTTGAAAACTTCCATTTGAAACCGAGAAAAACTTCAATTGTCGTAACGTTTCATTTGTACATGAACAAAAACAAGAACACAGTAGCACATGGGAAACATAGACATCGGAGTCATTTTTAAATTGTCCACACAAAAACTTACTATTTTCTATTCATCCAATGACATGAGGCACTCAAAATTTTGCGAAGCTGAGCTTCTCTAAAAAGATGATTATCACACAATAGAAAAGTTGATATTTAATTCAATGAAATTTTTCAGCACTTATATGGAGAACACATAAACACATGAATGCAAGTGCAGGGAACTTGTACCTACACTCTGTTACAACCTAGTCAACTGAAACTTCACAACACTCAAAGGAATTCTTTATCAATTTACATTCATTGATTAACTTAGATACTAACCGCTATGTTCATCGTGAGCAATATTGTCAGACAAATTTCAAAATATACTTTATTCCTAGGGCGTCTGCTACAACGTTATATATATATATATATATTTATATGTATATATAAGCCTTTTTCATTCTATTCTAAAATGTCATCTACCTTCTGTAAAAACTACATGCAAAAGGCATGGGTGCTCAGGCTCATGAATTGGTGCTTGGACAGATCCTCGTCACCTGAACAGTTAAAGCGATTCACTTTATCATTAACACGAAGCCATAAAAATAGATTTTAACGTACCTCATCACTACTTAAATTTCAAGTTGTTGGATGCTAAAATTCCATCTTCTTTATAGGTAATGCACTAAAATATTCTTGGAAGAAAGAAATTGGATGTTCACTATTCTAGGCTGTGTATTTTTTATGACAAATCTTCTTCGTTACCGGAACTTCGAGACACAGAACTGATGTGTCAAACATGTCAGGTTCTTTAGAATAAATGAAGTAAAATTTAATATAACGTTTTGAGGTTTGTCATAGCATAAATAATTTACTCCCAGAAACATTAATGCTCAACGGGACACAGCTGAAAGATACCATTTTGTTTCTCGTATTTCGTTTAGGTAAAAAAACAGAGGTAATAATATCTACTTTCCGTATAAGTTTAGCCTATAGTTAGTTCTATAGAGTGATCGCAACTTGAAATTTATGAGAGTAAATATAGGCACGTAGAGGGTAAACAAACACGTTGAGACATAGTGTCCAACGTGTTTGTTCATGTTTGGTGTCCAACTTATTAGTACTTGAGCATTCCTTGGGAATGCTCAAGTGCTCACAAGTAGTCAATATTGTCGAAAAAATTCAGACAGTCAAGTATAGAAATCATCTCTATTAACACACATATCTTCCAACTTTACGACAATTTCTATTGAAGCGCTACGCCTGGAGTTGAATTTGAATCGTCTTTAGTTTATTATTATTGCTTGAAAATACGTCACGATGCAGAACTTTTTACGAAATTATTTGAGCAGGTAAGTTCAACTGTACATGTCAAGCATTTCAAGTAGCATGAACTATGTACTGTGTACTACAGGCTATGCTCTGTGTACACTATATGAGACTAGATGAAAAAGGTGACTGATATTGAGACTGCTACAAAAGAAGGATCTCCAAAGTTCTCTTGTTTTCTATGCCTTGGAGTCGTATTGTGATACAAGTCTTGGACCTACTTGCTTGCATAACCCATCGCTTATGGATTAATCTCAAAGTCGAGGCGAAGGACCGAACTTGTTTTGAAAATTTGAAAACTCATTTCTGATCCGAGCTTCACTTGTCATTTTATTATCACAGTCGAAGTTGCTGTTGGAACACAAGCACTTCCTTATGTGACACATTTCCACCACTTGATGGACGTGAGAAAAGAACTAGAGGAGCTGTTGGCGCGTGTAAATAGATGTCCACAATTGTGTATACAATGGAGGTAGGGGCTAGATGGAGCAGTCATAGGACTCTGGGGATTAAAGGAGCAGTTCACTTCTGTTCAGATATAGAACACGCGTAGCAGAATACTATGTTACGGGGCATTATGTTCCAAAGCACTGTCTAACAAGTAACATTTCTAACGTTAGTGATGATATGAAAGACCATCGTGTCACACGACCCTATATGGGTCTTATTGTATGTAAATAACATGCAAAGTAGCTAATTTCTTATATCAAAATGAATGCTCTAGTGCCTGTGCCTGATGATTAATAACAGTGAGTGGGTTTGTTGCTTTTATTCTTTCAACCTTACCCTACTCTTCTTCTGATACCTGTGCGTAATTCGCCTAACGGTGTGGGACTTTGGAAGCAGCCCAAGAATAGAAAAGTCCGTTCGTTTGAGGTATCATATTCAATTCTTTATCACAGAATACTATTTCGCAAAGCCCAATGTTACAGTGTACTATGTTATAGAGTACAGTTCAAGGAGTAATAGGTAACGAAGTACTACACCACAAACTACTTTTACAAAGTACCATGCATTAAGTACTGGGTCACAGAGTACTAAATCACAGAGTATCATGTTACATGGTGCTATGTTGTTGGTTTGAAAAAATGTATGAAGTATAGCATCCCTCATACTTAAATTTCTGTAGGATTGTGAGAGCTTCTAATATGTCAGTTGTGGTTGATATCTAGTCAACGTCTAGTACGTGGATGTTAAAACGTTTCTGATGAACGTTTACGTCGTAAAAATATGTGTGCGTCTGCGGGAGTCAATTAACGACTACTTGCACTGCTTGTACAGGGAAATCTCTAAATTTTTTACTAAAATTTCTATACATATTTTTAAAATTTTTGTGGCAGGATAAGGGATTTAGAGATTTAAGGAGATGCTCACACAGATATAAGGATGGTTATTTCAGTTTAGAAAGATTACTGTCCAAGAAATTGATTCTAAAAAAGGCTCTGAAAAAAGTTAAGGTTTAACTTTTTGTATGTATACAGTACATCCTGATAGGTCAGTTTTGATAAGTTTTCTGTGTTTAAGAAATATTGAAAAAGTATACATACGTAGCTTCGTGTGCATTTAGATATGAATGTTCATCCATCAAGAAATCCTTTAGATATGAATTCTTATCTATCATTACCGCATTTAGATATGAATGCTCATCTGTCATGAATGAAGATAAACTGGTACAATTTGCAGAGGTAACTTTTTCTTTGTATTTACACAAATATCAAGGAACTTCTTTTAGATATGATATGAAGGCTAAACCAAATATTAGTAGAATGGAGTTCCACAGTAAAAATCTAATCAAATAGTTAATAATAAATATGCATGTGCAAGTAGTTGACCAGTGCATACAATTATGACACGATAATGACTCTAGTATCCGTCAGTTGACCAATCCATCTGTCATTTCTCGCTTTTCCCCGGGGAACTCATCAGTAATGTAATAGTTAAATAACACCCAGTAAATTGTAAATAGAATAAAAAATAGAGAAGGGAAAATTCGTCTCGAATACAAGTCGATAACTGAAAACCTGTCTAGCAAATCTTCTTCTGTCGGTAGCTCAAATTGTGGCGTCATCTTCTTCATCAACATTCTTTTCCTGACCAGCAGCTGCCACACGGTGATCGTGTGTTTCACAGGTGGCGGTGGTGGAGGCTCCTCTGCTTCCATCTTAATGACGGTGCCCGCTTGCTTCTCTCCTCCTCCTTTGCCATCACTTCCACCGCCCGTACCTGGAGTCTGTGGGGCAGATCCAGCTCCACCTGCTGTTCCACCCCCCGCCCCTGGGAGCGGAGGCTTACTTCCATCTCCGTTCGGTGGAGGAGGAGTAGTAGTGATGGTTGGAGATCCTGGACTTGAGGTTGCGGAAGTTAGAGGTGATATCAAAGGAGATACAGCAGGAGTTGCCTGATCTGTAATACTGGACGTTGTGGGGGTTTGCAGTGAGTCTTGCGCGCCTTCTGCCGGCGATTCAGGTATAGGCGGGGATGGCAGCGGTCTTCCGATTAAAGGTAAAGTTTGCAGAGATGGGTGTGGGGACGGCTGAGGTGAACTGGTTTGGGAAGCCGTTTCTTCTACATCATGTGCAGACAGCCGTCTTTGTAAGACGTGGAGTCTTTGCAGTAGTTTCGGCGTGTACTGTTTTGGGGCGAGCGACGATTCTGAGCCTGATTTACTGGCAGAAAGTTGTTCATGGGACGCATGTTCTGACGGAGCTTCTTGTAGAAGGGGTGCAGGTAATTTTTGTTTCGCTTCGTCTGCAGCTTTTGGAACCATCGTTAGCGGAAGCTTAAAGGCCTGGAAGATCTTGGCTTTGGGATCAGGTTTAGGTTTGTCTGTATTAGCGGCCGCAGTTGCAGCAGGGAAGGCTGTTAGGTGGACTTTGAAGCTCTCCAGCAGGGATGTGTGGACTGAAGGGATCACTTTAATGCAACCAGCTCCTTCCTGCCCACGTGAAAACTCCATGTTAGAACATAATACATTGTACCACCATTAAATAAACATTAAAAATGAAATCTATGTCTTGTACCCCAAGAAAACTTAGACTACCAAAATTAATATTTTACTTACCTAACATAAATGAAGCTGGATTTTGGAATGTATTACATACCTCTGTCGTGTATATGCTAGATATTTAACAATAGTGAGGTGATACTAAAAATTTACACGCACAGAAATAGAAATTGAATGTAGAGCTAAAATTCGGAAAGTTAACACAAATGTTGTTCAAAAAAATAAACGTAATGACAATTCTCAAATTACTTAGGCATGAATCCGTGAATTTTCTTAAAAATGTCTACCAAAAGTCACAGCTAGAAAAAACATTCAGGTATGAGTTTGTCAAAAGCTCGGCATTTTTAATTATTTCAGTAAATACATTTAAGAAATCATACCAATCATAATTCAAGAATGAGGAATTTCTCTGAATTTTTTATGTTAATATCCACGTATCTTGAATTTTCTAGAGTGCAACTGTGTCTGTAGTCAAAGTTCATCGATAAAAATGCAATTAAATAATGTATCAAACCAGATTTTAAATTCATAAGACAAATATTCAATACTTTTGCTGTAAAGACATTTGTTGTAATTGTAAACCAAACAAAAAGATGGCCGAGGCTTCAAGACAGATATCTACTAGTGAAACATACTACAAAATTTGTTGATCCTATAGATATGAAAACAGTACGTGATATATAGTACAGCTTCAAATAATTGAGAAAAACAATCAGCGAGTGTGTTACTTATGAAGGAATAGCATTATTAAGCCATGAATTTCAACATCAAGACCTGGAAAATGTAAAATGCAGGACTGAGCCTTACTGGAAACCACTGCAAGTAGCAATTTTGCGGCAATGAGCAGAAGCTGCTCGAGTTCTACCTGGAGGGACAGAGAACGACCCAAGACACATCGAGTAACATTTTTTCCATGTGGAAACACACCGTCGTAAGCTGCTCTATAATCTTCTTTTTGAGATCTTCCATCTTCTTCCTTCTTTTGTTGGCTCTCCTCTCCAAGAAGTTGATGCAAGCGTACTCTATGACAGCGCCGAACAGGAAAACCATGCACAGCACCACGAAGTAATCGAGCGCTGTGGCGTAGGCCACTTCTGGGAAAGACGATCTACCTCCAAAACCGAGTGTGACCATTGCAAGCACTGTGGTGACACCTGGCGGTGCAAGGGGAGAAAAAGGCACAATATCAGGTGACCCAACATACTAGTAATGGAAGACACATGTTTTAGACCCACCCGCGCAAGTTTAGCCACATATTCCTCCTCCTCTCGTAGCTTGGCACGGCGCTTTACGAGGAGATTCAGCGAAGCGACGGCGATCCTCTGTAAGTAGTTGATGGCAGCGTATTCGATCATGGTGGCGAACGTGAACCAGAAACATAGAAGGACGAAGTAATCCAAGGCAGTTGGATACGAGACCAGTGGGAATATGTCGCGACCTCCAAACCCAAGCTTGGTCATACAGAGCACATTGTTGACACCTGCGTAGAAGGAGAGCAATGGCACTGACTCACTCGAAGCGACTTGCTAGCAATAATTTAGAACAAGCGTATTTTGGTCGTAAGACGTGTTACGACAGTTCCTGGGTAATAACATTACTCCTGAGATTTTTTGTTGATGTTTCGTTAGCGTCAATGGGGCTGAATAAATTTAATTTTTTTTGAAAAAGCTTGTACTGATAGAGGAAACTTTTCATCTGTTCTCTTAAAAACATGCGTGTGAAGCTCTTTAGAACAATATGAAAAATTCAGGAACTGAACTAAATATTCAACATTAAAAGAACAATAATAAAAACAATTAAATGCGGTCTGGTGTGTATTTATAACTGAAATTAAGACACAGATTCAGGTCAAAGTTATTTTCTAAAATTTCGTATTTCCCAGACCTATGTGAGGACGGTCGTAGTAGGAAGAGACCAAATGTGATGCAGAATGGATGTCTAACAATCTTTTAGGTTAATTTATAGTAATTTAGCTGGCAGAAGTCATTGCAACAAGGACAAATAAAATAAGTTAGCAATTTGGAATGACCGTTGTACAGGCATGTATTTTGAACACTTCCTGAATTTCTTCTATACGAAAAAAAAGAAATTTAGATGTTCTATTGAAGTTTATTGGTTCCTAAATAGTCTCATTTGAGAAAAAATGTTCAATTGAGAGATACAGGATTCATGGGATGTTCTTGCAAATAATAAATAATAAAATTGTAATGAAGTATTGAGGCAGTGATGGGCCAAACAGAGTATGTGTACCTAGTCAGTGTTTTTATTCTGCAAATTATTAAAAATTTAATGTAAAAAGTTCTAATGATGGTGATATTTTAAATTTCCTGTCGTTTCAAACAATTTATATTAACTTTAAATCCTCAGAGTATTTATATATATTCCAGAAGTTGAATACGATTTCTATTTAATATAGGAATTTAATAACAAATGCATTTGTGAATGCGTATGATGGAGCTCATTCATGATACCTTCATTAATTCTTGAACTCTCTATGAATAAAAATAATATATTTTAAAAGACAATTCAGTTACTCTGAACAATGTGCTCCAAGGCCTATCCACATTGTGTGACTCGAAATGTGACTCAACATCCATTAATGTTGGTGTTGGTCAAAAAAAAACTCATAGTACTTATTAATATTCATAAAAAGGAATATTTTAATGACAGTTGCATTTAATTCTATAAAAATATATTTTAGTACATGCATGATTTAAATAAGAAATCCTGTTTTCTGTAATTTATGAATTTCATGTGACACTGAGCAAAAGAATGAAACATATAAAAAAGTGACTTGCTTTCATGTGTATATTCTCCAGAAAATGTGTATAAAAATGGCAAGTACTTTACTGATATTAGGTACAATGGTTTTATTTTACCTACCTGATTTTGTACAAAAGTTTTCTCAAATCTTTACTGCTAATTCATAGTCTAATTTATAACATACCTCGCAGTTAAGCAGAATGTCATTTACTAGACAAAATGATGCAGCATGCATAATAGCTTAATGAATATACTGCATGCATAATGCATAGTGGATCTAGTATGTCTAATAGATTCATGAATCTAGCATGCATAATGCATAATGAATCTAACATGTATAATAGATTCACGAATTTTGCATGCATAATGAATCTAGAATGCGTAATGGATTCATGAACTCATGCTTCGTATGACACAGTCAAATCCCACGTTACTTAAAACGTAAGGTTCCACATCATCCTCAGAAATTGAAGTTTAGTTAAAATTGCTTTCGGTTTCCTAAACGAACAAGAACGTAATAGTATGTATTGTAAAATGTTATTGATGAGCATACTTTACAAAATAATTTTGCGATGCACTGACACACTTCCATAAAATTTCATGGAAATTTTGTACTCATTTGTGCACCTTTATTGAATACTGCACCAAAAAATTTGTGTCATGACACTTTTATTGAATACTGCACCAAAAACCTTGTGTGATGATACTTTCATTCAATACTACACCAAAGACCTCGTGTCGTGACACTTTCCTTTAATACTGCACCAAAGACCTCGTGTCATGACACTTTCCTTTAATACTGCACCAAATACCTCACGTAATGACACTTTCCTTTAATACTGCACCAAATACCTCACGTCATGACGCTTTCTTTCACTACTGCACCAAACACCTCAAGTCAAGACACTTTCCTTCAATACTGCACCAGAGACCTCGTGTCATGACACTTTTATTCAATACTGCACCAAAGACCGAAAATCTACTTCAGTATCAGCGGTTACCTCACTGTCCTCACCACCCAGCATTGTTTAGCGTATGCAGATCACCAGAGAGACAGCGTTTGGGCAGACGTAAATAAATCAATTTTTTACCTCACTTTGGTAAGATGAACTGAATAAAAAAGTTTTATTCCAGGAACTAATGAAAGGAAATACAGATGATTTTTAAAAGATAACCTCAATCTCTAGGCGTTAGGAATGTCTTTAATTTCACTGAATTACCGAAGTAGTTGCACGGAAAATATTAATGAAAATTGTGTTCAGTGTTCCGCGTAGGACGTAATGCATCGTCCAGGTAGCTAATTATTAAATTAGAGTTTAACAATTTGCCACACTACGCTAAGTACAGTACACTAAAAATACAGTACACTAAAAATACAAATCATACATACTGAATGACAACTTACTTGTAATCTATCCAAAATTTCATTAGAAATGTTCCCGGCTAAATTTATACTACAAATCTCTTACGCTTAGATTTCACAACAAATCTCCCATGTTAAAATAAGGTAATTCAAAAAATGAAAACTTTCTGCAACAGAACGTTAATTTATTGGTATAAAGTCCAACGGGTTTTGGATTTTAATTTACTGNATATATATATGTATATATGTATACATACATATATATATGTGTATGT
Source organism: Trinorchestia longiramus (assembly GCA_006783055.1). NCBI lineage: Eukaryota > Metazoa > Arthropoda > Malacostraca > Amphipoda > Talitridae > Trinorchestia > Trinorchestia longiramus. The sequence continues at coordinate 176,293 of VCRD01000919.1, forward strand.
ATATAAAGAGGAAACATTATTTTCAGTTGAAAACAATGATGTCATACATACTGAATTACAACTTACTCGTAACCTATGCAAAATTTCATTAGAAATGTTCCCGGCTAAATTTACACTACAAATCTCTTATGCTTGGATTTCACAACAAATCTCCCATGTTAAAAATCGGTAATTCAAAAAATGAAAACTTTCTGCAACAGAACGTTAATTTATTGGTATAAAGTCCAACGGGTTTTGGATTTTAATTTACTGGCAGCATTTCTCTAAATGTTCGAGTTGAAGAACATAATCATCATTCCAGGGACAATATTAGCTGAACATGAAAATTACATTTCAATTAATATTTGAATTCATACATGTATTCAGGTAAATTCATCATCAACAATGTCTAAATCTTTCGAACAAATTACCCAACTACATACTTACAGTTTATCAGGTATGAATAAAGCTAAGTAATGTTTTTGAATGATAGCGAGACACCTGAATCTTTGAGATAAGAGACGTAATAATATTAATTTGTTACTAGTATCAAAAATTTAAGCTCAAATCTTGGTAATCAAAGAATAATACATTTCTCTTAAGCAAACAACAGAAGCTAAATGAATGCTAAAGAAAGAGCTTCCTCTAAGCCTACTTAAGAAATTCAATAGCCGGACTTTTCATAGCTTATCAAAGAGATAAGCTTCGGACTCGAGCAGTTTTTTATAGCTTGTCATACCATCAAATGAAGGGAAGATACAATATGCGTGCAGTAAAACTTTGATCAGAACATACCGCCTGCGTACCATGTGTTACAGCAACGAATAACTTCAGGATTTTAATTTTGGCAGTAAACAAAACAATAAATTGTTTTCATTTATGTATTAATAAAATTACACTGTGTTCTCACCCAGACAAACGCGACCAGGAGCGTCTTTCTTTGTGATCCAGAATCCGACCCATGAGCTGCAGACGATCAGAATACAAGGCACGTACACTTGCAACAAGAAGAAGCCTGTGAGGCGCATCAGGTGAAACTTGACTGTCAGTGTCGAGATTTCCTCTGCAAAGCAAAGTGTGCAAAATAATTAACACAATTAATATCACTTATTACAATGATAATCATATAATAATGGTAGTGATAATAATAATAATAAAAATAATAATGATAATAAAAGCCCTGATCTAATAACTTCGAGAGGTACCTTGGAACAACTGCCAAAAAAATACACCGGAAGTAAGCTGTAGAAACACTCAGTCCCGATCATAAAATAATAATAATACTGGGAAGCAAAAATAGGAGATGAAATAATTGACAAAATACAAATATAAACACACACTACAAATGAATACACTACACTAAGATAGCCTGGTACTATTAGACCATGCAGAGGAGGGAGTGTTGTCTAATATTAATGCATTACTCGGAACAGGAGAGCCGTCACCATTTTTTATGTCATAGATTAGGGTATAACAATTTTTCCCCCTAGACAACATTCATAATAAATATTATTAAAGAATGATATAGCATTTTAAAAATACAATGTGTGAGGCATATCTCACAGTTGAGTAATCCATCCAGATTTGTGTCAAGTTTTAGAACAGAGTTTTTGCTATTTCATGCCTTTGTTCCTAATCTTTCAGGTGTTTACATTCAGTGATGTAGGTTAGTCGTTTAAAACTGTTTACTTTTCTCTTTTAAACACTTGTTTCAGAAGAATATGCTGTCTAGAGGTCGCTTTAGTCCCTAATGTAAACATTGACCTTACGGAACGTGGGTAAATTAGAAAAAAATTCTCGGCTGAAATGCTAAATGTAGAGTACCCAATGAAAAAGTAGCCTTAGAAAAATCACATGTAATATATTAGTTATTCTAGTCAATGTAATGCTATGTTTTTGTCCAAATGTGGCTATTTTTGTGACCTTAGAGCCTTGAGAAATCGCTAATATGCAAAAATTATATTTAAAAAGATAGTTAAACATTCGTCCTAAAGTCCGTAGAGTTTTTCCATGTTCATCCCTGAAACTATTGCTGTATGACTACCGTCGTACCATACATTGACTATCACGACACTGTTTAAAATTTAGTAATGGCGGCACAGTAAATATATATCTAATATTCAAACTGTCTCTGTAAGCACCCGTGTTTCTTTATGCAGTTTTATCTTCTTGTTTTCGTTTAATGAGAGAATTTCAGCTTCACCAAGACATTTTATGAATAAAGGCACATATCTATACAAGACATTAGTGCATGAGTTAAATAAAGCCTAAAACAAACGATAAAAAATAATGAAAAAGGTGCAGGATCAGTTGTAAAATTTGAACTTTCCCATTGCATCCATTTCTTCAATATATTTTATTGTTTGTGGTATGACTTTCTTTGTAATTTGTCTAAGTCTTATCTAATTTTTATTAAAATTATTTTCTGCATCAATTAAGCACAGGCGTTAAGGATGTATCACGATAACATTTAGTTGTGATTTACATCAATATGAGAAGAAACAGTTATATCGATAGGAATAATAGGGAAGAAAAGTCTGATATAATATATAGTTTTCGAGCCGCAGCTTATTTAAAAAATTTCAACCCCAGCTACCATTACGGATCTATATTAAAACGAGCCAAATGGGACTTCTTGTCAATAAGAATACAGAATACAAGGTTAGAAGAATGAATGCAACCGATGTAGGGCGCCTGACAGAGAAAACACGGTTTAAGTCCATAAATAATCAAGTGAGTTGCATTTAAAGGACAAAAGCTGGGCAAGCCAGAACGAAAATGCTAAGATGCTAGAAGTATGTTAGTGTCATATTTTACGTCCACATGAGTTAATCTGCATGGACTAATCATACTGCAAGAAATCACCTAGACAATGATGATGTACAATGAACATAGCTAAAATAAATTTATATCATGTAATTATCGATGTAACTTAATTTGATTCTACACTTAAATGATCAGATATGTAATAGAAGTTCAAACATAAAGATCCAGTTTTTTAGTCAATTTTATTGGTAGCGGATGTTTTCACTAATAGATATCACTGGCACACCATTTTATGTATAGAAGATAGTTATATGTATTATCACGAAAATTTTCAAAGACATTAACAAATTCACTTCTTTCCACTGATAAGAAGATTTCCTAAAAATACGAGGAAGCTAAAGGATTAATGCAGAAAAGAGAGATTAACACTACATCTGAACCAGGACAAGGGGAATACTGGTGTGTCGGTCAGCTGACGTTCTCCTTTAGGTGCAAGTGACGGTGAGCATGTGACCCTTCTTAAGAGCTTCTCAAGAATGTCTAATGCCCTAATAAATACTACTGCAGTCGCCCATTATGCTGCACCACCAAGCCTCTTCAAAACTTGCATTTCTTCCTAGAGTCCTTCTCTTTCTTTCTTTCTTTCGTCGTTATGGTTGAGCTTATAGAAATAATTTCAAACTTTGACACAACTTTAAAGCATTTATTATTTATCTATTTGTGTTTCATTAAAGTAGGGTTATAATAGGACAACCAGTGAGTTTATAAAATAAGATTTCGGTTTACTTTACTTGGCAGTTAGCATCAAACAACGCTAATCTTTTTCTTGAGTCTACGAGTTTATTTTGAAATTTAATAGTTTTTTTGAAAGACTTTCATTTGACTTTTGGCAGTGATATAATAGAAAATTTTAGAACTTTTGTATACCTAATACATAATAGTTTCTGTTATTAGAGATCCATTTGCCTATTTATAATTCTATTAAGATTTCACTATATATTTTCGTCTAGAAATGATTCCTTTTAATTTTTTGAAATGAATTTTTTTTAAAGAAAGGAAATAATTATTTTCATGTTTGATAAAACGACAAAATTTCAGTGTTACACAGGATACTTTTTAGTTTTTCTGATTCGGTTTGCCATTTATTCTAGTCGTCTCGTTCTGTTCTTTCCGTGTGTGCGTAGTCACTGCATGAATTCAATATTTTGAAACCCAGACTCAGACGATCAGGTATTTAATGAATACAACATTTCAACCGTCTTCCTCCCAGTGCTTGAGTGAATGTTGCAAGTTGAATAATTTTTTTCCAGAACGGGGTCGAAAAAATAGAACATTTCACTGAATGATTTTACAGCAGATCTTAACATTCGAGTCATTCACCTCCCATGTTATTGAGCTCAATGAAATGGTAATCTTATATATAGATTTCAATGTTTATGTTTGCTTCAACTTCAAAGAAACTGTATGGAGTATAAATGAAAAATGCTGGTACGTACGATGTTTCTTAACTGCAGTCTGCTCCATAAATTCATTTTACAATTTAATTACATTTTAGTATGATTATAACAAGCAAAAAGGTATGGCACCACGTCTTTTATTTACCTATCATCAAAAGATCTTATCTTGGCTGATCCAAAGTCTGTATTCTCGGCATGATTATTAGTAGTAAATTAATTAGAGAGCCTGATCAAAAGATGCTTTTTAGAGAACATCTTCAACTTCCCCCTCCCCCGCCTGCACTTCAGTGCAACTTTACTAGCACTCAGCTGGAGGGAACGCGTCACATATTAGCGCTCAGCTGGAGGGAACGCGTCACATTTTAGTTTGACAGATTGAGAAGATGTATTGTATTTTTAACGCATTTTGGCACAAGTCTCGCACTTTATATTAAAAAACTAAGTGTATGGAGTTAAAAAAGCTCAGAACGCTTAGGTAGACACTAAGATTCGTTGGTTTAGGGTGATATATCAAACTAGGAATGAACAGTAAAGCGACTGTTCGTCAGTCCGGTCATAGACTGAGAGCTTGGAATCTTTTCCTTTTCCTAAACGTAGTCAGGAGTTGAGTGTCTTCAACCATGAATAAAATTACAGACAAGGACATTTGTTACACTTTTGCGCTTTTTTTCTTTCCCAGCGAATTTACTTGTTATGAAAATGAACTAAATTTGAAAAAAAGTATATAACCCCCTAGCATGTGATGACATTTTTTTTGCACTACACATTACTTTCTTCAAATAACATTCTCGAGTGCACTATTTCAGCATTTTATAAACAATTTTCCAGCAATACAGGTATCCTTACTTGTGTAAATATTAGTATTATTAATCCAGATAACAAAATAATGCTACAACTATTATTACAACATCAAAAATAATAATGATAATGAAAGTAATGAAAATAATAACACTGAAAACATGGACGCCCACTTTATTCTGTTACCAGAATTTGATTCAATTTAAAAGCAAATTCATAGTTATGATATTGTGTGGTAGGTGAAATGATCGTACAAACATTGCAAGAGCTGATCTCTCAAGCGACAATTATTTTGTACAAACTTTCGAACGCCAGAAAATCAGTTTCGTACTGCATGAAATATGAACTGCAACTTCATCGTGGAAATACATGATCATTTTTGCGTTCTAATGCTGTCCTTTGTGAACGAAAAGATCGAGAACGTTCCAGTCATCTCCTCAAAGCTGAGCAAAGAACTATGAATGATGTATGTCTTCCATTCATGCGTCTTGGTTTGAGGAAGACAGGCAGGCAGAAGACGAGGAATGGTATTCTTTCTGCACGTCCAGCACATAGAGTTCCTATCTATTTGTTTTACAGACTTGCATGTTGAATGCATGGAGACTTGGGTCTTGAATTCATGGAGACTTGGGTGTTAAATGCATGGAGATTTGGATCTTGAATTCATGGAGACTTGAGTGTTGAATGCATGGAGACTTGGGACTTGAATGCACGGAGACTTGGGTGTTGAATGCATGGAGATTTGGGTGTTGAATGCATGGAGACTTGGGACTTGAGTGCACGGAGACTTGGGACTTGAATGCACGGAGATTTGGGACTTGAATGGACGGAGACTTGGAACTTGAATGCACGGGGACTTGGGACTTGAATGCACGGCGACTTGGGACTTGAATGTACGGTGACATGGGTGCGTTCAATAACCTACTTTTCATTAACTCGAACACATAAGATCATCAGCAAAAATTAAATAGGACCATTTACTTCTGTGGTTCAACCACGAGCATTAAATGACTTCTTAATACTATGTTTTCTTTCAAGACATTGCTTTGACAACACACGAGGTAATAAAAATAGAGAATAGAGGGAAAGTAAATATGACTCCTATCTTCAGAGCTTGTAATTCACGGCTAATATTGGCCATGTCGAAAATTCCTACCGTATGTATGAGAGGTACAAATAAGAGTTCATTATAAGCGTCAGGGATGCATATAAGAGTTCATTATAAGCGTCAGGGATGCATATAAGAGTTCATTATAAGCGTCAGGGATGCATATAAGAGTTCATTATAAGCGTCAGGGATGCATATAAGAGTTCATTATAAGCGTCAGGGATGCATATAAGAGTTCATTATAAGCGTCAGGGATGCAAATAAGAGTTCATTATAAGCGTCAGGGATGCATATAAGAGTTCATTATAAGCGTCAGGGATGCAAATAAGAGTTCATTACAAGCGCCACTTATCACTAGACAGTTCAGTTATGTCTGTGACTGAAGAAGACACAGCACAAAATATCAGTTTCTAAATAGAACGAAAACAACAAAAGAAACATGCTGTAGGTTAAATACTCCTACCGCGATCAAATCGTCCTGCAGGTGATGATGCATGAAAAAAATTGGTGGAAAGTTAGTTAATAAATTAATAGTAGTCATCAACTATTAAGGTGGATCAGGTGTGTTGCAGAGATGGAATTAATACTTGCCATTTTCAGGCTCATATTCAACCACCAACATACGTAAAACTCACGCACTTACTCCTCTAGTACGCACTAATGTTCACATACTGTAACTCACACGCAATAATGCTCGCATAGGAAGAATCACTCACTAGATATTTTAATAACAAATTTTACTTTATATTTTTACTCACAATATAAAGTTAACACTTGCATTGCTTCGTGTGTTAGGTGTGGTCTTTTTTATAAATTGCACGTGTGTTGTTATTACAGTATGTATCAGAGCGTAAAATTTTATATGTATAAAGCGCCTTGTTTGTTAAGCAGCCGGCAGGTGCACACATTACCACGTTGAAGCCTGAAATTTACGAGCTTTTATGAATGCACTCACGACAGCTCACCTGTTCACTCTAAATAACGTCTAAAATATATAAACGTAAAACGAATCTATAAATGGTAAAACAACGTTCAAAATTAACAAATTGTGGCTTTGAAATACGTGCAATAATACTACTCCAGTGTCGAAATAATGCACAAACTTTAAACATTATCGTGGTAAAATAACGCACAAAAATGGCCTCTAACCCCTGCAAACTTGCCCTCCACTCTAACGCCAAGTACAAAGTAGAGTCTTTAAAGCGACCCTCGCGGGCGAGACTGCTTGTTTTGAAGGCAACTTTAGGGGTATACATCTCTATGTCTGAACTCACACAGCTCAGTTTTGAACACATAGTGTGAGCTACAATGCGCAATATGACAACAACTCACGCAGGTCAACAGGGTGTGTGTTCTCATGCAACTTTAATGTTATCTACGCGAAAATTTCTTACTTCACTGACGAGAAAGGGAAAAAACTGAAAACCTTAAAGTTTACCTGATTTTCAAGTATTATTATATCACATGGAATATCAGTATTGTTTTTTCAGTTATTATTTTGCTAGCGTACATTGCGTGATTCTTCAAACTTAGTTTTTTCTTCAAATTCATTGTAACTACCAAATATTATTATACAAAAATATATCCTTATTATATAAAAACTATGTAGTTTCCGTGAAAACTCCACCGCTTAAAAATGATTATATTAAAGATTTTTCGATCCATGATTGCGTTATAAGGTTAATTAGATTTGCCTGATTTAAAATTATTATAGAGATGAATGTATTAAAGATTTACGACTAATTATTGTGTTTTAAATAAATATTTTTTTAATATATACAGAACTTCCATTCTCTATGTCATCTTCCTTATAATATGGCCAAAGTTGCATGCTTGAAAGTTTCACGTGTTAAAAGTGATAAAATTAAGGATCTATAAAATTAAGTACATTTTTCAGTTTTACCCGTGGTACTATCAGAACTTGAATATTTTTCATGAATATGTACAGAACTTCCATTCTGTATCGTATCTACCGATAACATGGTCGTGTAGGAGAAGGCTAATAACGGGAAAAAATGGCGTACTCTATAGTAAGCCAGCTCCTTTAGTATCCACAATACAATGCTCCTAATACATGTATACCTGTTCTGCTTTCCGTTCAATAATTTTTTCCAGCAATAGATAGGAAGAACTGGGACAGACACACACGGATAGCGAGATAGATAAAGATAGAGATACACTGTCTATTATGCAAGTACATAAGTGGATTCTTTATTACCAATAAATATAATATTATATCTGTATATTATATCATATTATATTATATTATATTATATTATATTATATTATATTATATTATATTATATTATATTATATTATATTATATTATATTATATTATATTATATTATATTATATTATATTACATTATATTATATCATATTATATTATATTACATTATATTATATTATATTATATTATATTATATTATATTATATTATATTATATTACATTATATGTATTATATCATATTATATTATATTACATTATATTATATTATATTATATTATATTATATTATATTATAGTAGCATAAGTAGATTCTTTATTACTAATATGTATCGTGGATAAGAACTGAGAGAACGAGAACCTCTTGAATCACATTACATTAATATTCCAGTGTGCATGCTACAGGAGACACGTTTCCTTGCTACACCTTATGGTGATATAATGTGCTCGGACCTTCTTTAAATTCTGCTCTGATTTCCCGTCAGTTTGATTTGACGGTTGGATTCGAGGGCTCTAGAACCTGGACTGAGAAAAGCGAGTGAGGGTGCGTGCGGTCTTCAAACTTATGACTTGATTAGCAAGGAGGGATTGTGATGGCAGGAACCTGGCAGTTGATGTGCAGTTCTGGTTGTTTTTGATAAGAATGAAACTATTCATGCACGTTTTCACTGAATACTTTTTAGTTTTTTAAAAAGTGCGAGTAGATAATATTCATGCACATATTCTTCAGACACAATTCTTCCCGTCACGGTGCAGACCCACCTGTCCCGTCACGGTACAGACCCACCTGTCCCGTCACGGTACAGACCCACCTGTCCCGTCACGGTACAGACCCACCTGTCCCGTCACGGTACAGACCCACCTGTCCCGTCACGGTACAGACCCACCTGTCCCGTCACGGTACAGACCCACCTGTCCCGTCACGGTACAGACCCACCTGATGATTCCAATGCTCCTACAACTGATGGTAGACTCACCAATTCTGCGAACAGGAACCACGGCTTCGAACGTCGATATTTTGAAGAGTTCATACTGGGCGAGACTCACGTCACTGTCAACTGTAACGAGTTTTTCTGGGTCCCACATGTACGTCACGTTCTTGGCGTCATAGCCATCTGTAGAACAGAATATTAATGTTCGAAAAATCAAAAATTCAATTATTTGAGTATATTAACATTTAGTTTGTTTAATTAACTAATTAGAAATTGCAACTTTATCTGATTGAAAAAGTAATTAATTCAATTGAGATTTGAGAACCGAGCAACTGTGAAGGAATTGTTGGGAAATACTGTACAGTTGGTGAGTTGATATTTTGATATGAGAGATAACATCAGACCAACTGTACATGTCATGTTAGTAAGACCAACTGTACATGTCATGTTAGTAAGACCAACTGTACATGTGTAATGTTTGTAGGATGGAAAGAAAACAGAACACATGACGTCATATTTTTCGAAATAAAACTGAGAAAAGTAACAAAATTATAGAAAGAAAAACGTGCAATGACGTCTGAATAGCGTAAGCAATAAACGAAAAGAAAAACCACGCTAAACATTTTGAACTTTTTTCCAAAGAACAAAACACGTCAAAGTTATAGAGAAGTATGATGTCTTAAATGTAGTAAAGACATGCCACACTTATAAAAGTATCAGTGCCCACAGAATAGAACACGTCAAGGTTGAAGGAGTAGGCATGACAGTAACTCACATGAGGAGAGACTGAGAGGACAAGTCTGAGTGTCAAGAGGGAATTTGCGCAGGTGCATCACACAGCTCGCTCGGACCGTCAACCTGCAATTCACAATACAATAGAATAAGACAATACAAACAAGCCGTTTGACCCAGTCTTGGGTTGATACCCAAGTCCCATGCCGTATGATACCCAAGTCCCATGCCGTATTATACCCAAGTCCCATGCCGTATAATAGCCAAGTCATATGCCGTATAATAGCCAAGTCATATGCCGTATAATAGCCAAGTCCCATGCCGTATAATAGCCAAGTCATATGCCGTATAATAGCCAAGTCATATGCCGTATAATAGCCAAGTCCCATGCCGTATGATACCCAAGTCCCA
>VCRD01000919.1:187945-198331 GCA_006783055.1 Trinorchestia longiramus
TATAATCGATGGTTTCCAGTGGTTGACTTATCATCGATGGTTTCCAGTGGTTGACTTATAATCGATGGTTTCCAGTGGTTGACTTATCATCGATGGTTTCCAGTGGTTGACTTATAATCGATGGTTTCCAGTGGTTGACTTATCATCGATGGTTTCCAGTGGTTGAGTTCTCTGTTCAGGCGAACAAACGAGTTGGTTTTTTTAAACTAATATTCAAGCATGCAAAAGTAAAGTATAAAGAATGTTTCCACCGTACAAATTATTGCCAATTAATCGGTCCTAAGCGTGGGTTCTTGGCTCAAGAAAGGAAAGATGTTAGAATGAACATTTCATTATGAATTATTCTAATATACAGAGCACACTTCATTATCAATTGATAGGACTTACAGTGTATATTTCACTCTTATTGGTTCATACATACAGTGTTACAGTTGATTGACGGAGACTTCATGTTTCCTTCAATGGTCCAAATTAAGTATTGCCTCGGAAAATGCAATGAAACAGCAATACACCCATACAATGCAAGCAATAATAGCGACTACCTGTCATGTTGCCACAGCTGACAATGTTGTCACTGCTAACATTGTTGCCACTGGTAACATTGTTGTCACTGCTAACATTGTTGCCACTGGTAACATTGTTGCCACTGCTAACATTGTTGCCACTACTGACAAAGCTGCCATTACTGATAATGTTGCCACTGCTGACAATGCTGCTACCAGAAATAAGACTTAGTAAAACTCAATGAAAATAATAAAATGTAAAGCTTCTACTAAGACTGCCATTAATAAAGTATGTAAACATCATCACAAAGTTTGACAAGTCCAACTTCCTTCTATATTAATAGGGAGAGTAGAATGATGCACACATATCATTTAGAAAGGAGAGGCTGATCAGTTCTCTTGCTTCATCAGTTGTCTTATACATTTATCAGAATTGAAATAACACTACCTGCAATTAGATAGTACCAGCAAACCGACACAATTACAATGCAGTTATTATTTGCTCCACAAACTTCGCGAGAAGATGGCCTGAGAAATAGAAAAATAATTGCCTCTAAACAACGCTTTTATTCTTCCATCAGTTCCCCAGGGAACAAATAAAGAAGAACCTCCATTCTGCAAATTGCTTCTCATGGTCTAACTCTTTATTGCCAGCCCTATAATGTTCTTTTTATGAAGTGGACGGAGGCAATCCATAGAGCAGAGTTGAAGAGGTCTTGCAAATGCTGGATGCTGGGTTCTTCAGTCTCATTGCCACGTAATTTGATGGAGATAAGAAGGCTCAATTCAGCAAAAATGAATCGCGAGGAAATAAAGAAACTTTGTTCTCTAGTTGAGTTGTTTGACCTTGTGAAGAATAATTCTGTTATACAGTACAGGGTATCCGTGAAAAATGTATATATCGGTCTCGTTGATGTACAGAAGGAAGCATTCATGGAGCGTGTGCAACAACACAAAGTTAACAAGGAAGCATTCGTGGAGCTTGTGCATCAACACAATAACACAAAGCTAACAAGGAAGCATTCAAAGAGCATGTGCAACAACACAAAGTTAAGAAGGAAGCATTCATGAGATATGTGCAACAACACAATAACACAAAGTTAACAAGGAAGCATTCATCGAGCTTGTGCGTGAACACAACAGCGAACTTTGGCACGTTCACAAAACTTCGTTTGAAGATGAGGCTTGTATCATTCCCACTCCTCACTCGTGCATTCGCACTCATACATTACATGATGATGTTCTCAGAGATGCCTTTACGAATGGAGTGACTGTATGTGCATTAGGAGCGCGTGTGAGAAGAGCTGTGTGGGCGAGCAGGTTTGTTTGTGTTCTATGCAGGGTGGCCACGAAGAATGTATACATTGGCATCAAGGATACCGGTCAAGGCTTCAAATCAATCAGGGAAAGTAATACATCTTTGAACCTTGACATCAGTATCGTTGATACCGATGTATGCATTTTTCGTGGACACCCTGCATAGAATAGTAATAAATGTGAACATAGCTAGTGGTTGTAGTAAGAGTTCAAATAGTGTTGATGAAGAACTTCAAGATGCAGATAGTGTTGATGAGGAGCTTCAAGATGCAGATAGTGTTGATGAAGAACTTCAAGGTCCAGATAATGTTGATGAAGTGCTTCAAGGTGCAGAGAGTGTTAATAACCAATTTAAAGATTGAGATGCTGTAAATAAACGACTTTAAAAAAACTATAACTGTAAGTAGACTTTTTGAGTATAAATTGTACCTACGATAAAAATTTATCAATGATTTTGCCTGCGTGGAACTGCTATTTCAGATTAATATTTCTTAGAAACAAATTCATGGGTGGTGCCGTAAAATTCCAATAGATATTGAAGTGACATGGAAATGCTCAATGATTATTTCTGTCGACAATTACGGATCACGTTTTTCCAAAACGGTTGTTTAAAATTTTTCTGAAAGATGTAAACTTTTCTGTTGGATGAGCTAAAAAAAATCTACTGTTTTCGCCGTGAGAAATAGCTTGCAGTCTCTCAGCTGCCTGTCTAGCCAGTTCATCCTAGCGCCTTGCTAGCCGCTGCCCACAACAAGACCGGAAACCGGTTTTTTCTGAGCAATAAATTCTTATTTTTGTGCATGGCTTATAGACTTTGATGTGGAAAGTTTCGGTGAGATTGGATTACAAGAGAATGATGGCGTGACGCTTGCTACAATTTTTACGACATGAAATTCAGGACCTGCAGTTGACCAGCGATCTTTTTGAGCAGGGGCAGCGCTCTGTTATTTTTGAAGTGTGTGACCACACGGCACCTGTACCTGCCCTGTACCTGCCCTGTACCTGCCCTGTACCTGCTCTGTACCTGCCCTGTACCTGCCCTGTACCTGCCCTGTACCTGCCCTGTACCTGCCCAGTACCTGCCATGTACGAAGATTTACGAGTTGGTTGCCAATTCAGTACACAAAAAAATTAACGATGAATCATCAATTGAACTCTGAATTATTGCCAGTGAAAGTTGAAATGATAAAATGAATTACAGAATGATTTGTTGACTAAACAATGAAGTGCAGAAATTAAGGTCTACCAGCAATGATACACAGTCATTTATGTAGATGAGCCTTTTCCAACGCAGTACAAAATTACTGAATGTATGTAGGGTTTATCGAGAGTTTTGTAATCACTGTTATATCAAAGAATTAAGAATGTTTGAAATCACTATTACAGTGCCAAGAATATTCTCATAACCTGTTCTCATAACCTGCTATCTATTGAATTCATGTCTGAACCCTGCTACATTTCTGAACTTATTTTATTACGTGTTTATGGTCTTATTAGTTATTTTATTACTTTTTATTTTTGAACATTGCTAGCACAACTCACTGCTGTACTAAACGTTTTCAATGCTCCCCTGATACAAAAATATAATTTAATGCTGAATCATAGTCAAATAAAACTTCTGTTGAAGTGTTGTCTGTATATAATAAAGACACAACCCTCGTGAGTGTGGGTATTAAGGAGCTTGATTCAGTGAGTTAACAAAACTTAAGCTACTGTAAACTCTTCTACCCATCTCTTGTAATTCCAATTGTCGTGTGTTTTATTCATCATTCTTTCTCGTTGCACCTCTTCACACATCTTCTGTGGTCGAGGTTTTCATTTACAGTATTCGAAGTATTTTTTTTTCTGCAACAATTGTATGGGCACCCGTTTTCCCTCAGTAAAGCAGACTTTCCCATTCTGCCTCTAATGGGAACTCCCTTGGTTTCTTTTATCTTTTTGCATAATGCACATTGCGTGCTCTGCGTCCAATGTTCCCTATTTACCGGGTTATACCTTCCATTTGTACTATGAACACCCGTTCATTATGTACTACGAACTTCTATCCATTGGGCTCTATGAATATCTAATTTTTAGTAATTTTTGCCCTCTTTGCGGGTTGCCCGGCGTAACTATCTGCGACAGCAAGGCATCTAAGTGCTCTGTGTCAGCAGCTGCAGCATTCAGTGCCAGCGGATGAAGCTCAACAGCTGCAGTTGCAGTTGCCAACAACGTCTGCAACACCTGTTGCCTGAGCCTTCTAGCTGCTGTAAAGTTAACTGTAACACTACAATGCCAGTACAAAAATAGGGCCATTAATTAGCACCTAGAACCTTCAGTTTTGCAAACTCAGAGGTACAGTTAACCTTCTGGTTTTTGCAGTATTGAAAGCCAGTGAGAGGTCATAGAAAACATGCATTATGATTGACCTGTGTTCGTGAATTGACCTAATTATCAGCCAGAGAAACTGTTTTAAATGTGAGCTACAGACAGAGTAGGGTTCAGTGAAAATAAATAGGTTGGAAGATTGTTTTGTTCTTCCTTCGCACCTGAAGTGCACGAGAGTGAAGGTTAGCCACAGCAAGCATAGAAGGGATAGAATAAATAGAAAACGGATAGAATTATTAGAAAGCGATAAAATAAATAGAAGAGAAGTAAAGATAGATAGAATAAAAAAAATCCTACATACATGAATTCTCCATTCATATAGCTTTCAGTTTCATGCTTCTCCACCTGCCATTGAAACTTAATACTTTCTTGTCATTGAAATGTATTTAAAACTGTTAAATACTACTAGAGTACATCCCTTTCCAATTATTCGTGCCAAACATGTCTCTTAAAATACTTTTGATCAATGCATTTTGAGATATTCATCATTATGAGTTTTCTGCTTCTTTAAGAATTTGCCCTCCTTGAGTATTTTTGTTCTTCGAGTATTTACCTATTTAGAGTATTTGTGTAGATCTAATATTTGTGACAACACAATGATTTCTCTCCCTCTAGAAAAGTTTTTTTGAACAATTACTTCAAAAAGAAAGCTTAGATACATGTAGTAATGTTTTCTTAAATTGTCTCTGCTACGTTCTTCTTCATAACAAGACAATTAATAGTCATTAAGACAATTCGATTCCCTTTTCTGCTATCCAAAACGATAAAAACTGAAGGGAAAACATGAATTTTGGTTATGTACTTCGTTAATTTCATTCGATTTCATACTGAAGTACACGGAGGAGGAAAACGATTTCTTCGATAAAATGATGTTCGTAATTTTGCTTTCAAGACGCCATTAAAATTGCGACCGTTTACGTCTCTATTGTAAGACTTTCCTTCGAGACAAAATCCCCAAATATTCTGATGACAGCTCAACGTATCCGACGAAATTGGAACATAAATCATGCTTATAAGATTCAATTGATGGTCATTTTGGTGCAGCGAATTGACAGGTGCAGGACGTGTTTTGCTCCGGCGGTGGTCCACTTGAGAATATCTCTAATATGTCAGTGTCTCACACGTCAGTCGGTTACTTCAATCGCTGGCTCTCAACTATAACGTCTGTCAAGTCGAAGACAATGAAAAAAAGGCGAAAATGACACATTAGTGGCCAATTAGTGGACGATAATTGTTGTGTGAGGGAGGGTACTGTGTCAGCACTGACACTTGCTAATTGCTGTCAGCAGTGGCTGTTGAGGTGTCAGCACTGACATTAACTGCTGTCAGCAGTGGCTGTTGAGGTGACAGCACTGACACTAACTGCTGTCAGCAGTGGCTGTTGAGGTGTCAGTACTGACACTAACTGCTGTCAGCAGTGGCTGTTGAGGTGTCAGCACTGACATTAACTGCTGTCAGCAGTGGCTGTTGAGGTGTCAGTACTGACACTAACTGCTGTCAGCAGTGGCTGTTGAGGTGACCGCACTGACACTAACTGCTGTCAGCAGTGGCTGTTGAGGTGTCAGCACTGACAGTAACTGCTGTCAGCAGTGGCTGTTGAGGTGTCAGCACTGACATTAACTGCTGTCAGCAGTGGCTGTTGAGGTGTCAGCACTGACAGTAACTGCTATCAGCAGTGGCTGTTGAGGTGTCAGCACCAGCTAAGCATCGCTCGTCTGTGTTC
The DNA here is from genome assembly GCA_006783055.1 of Trinorchestia longiramus. Classification (NCBI taxonomy): domain Eukaryota; kingdom Metazoa; phylum Arthropoda; class Malacostraca; order Amphipoda; family Talitridae; genus Trinorchestia; species Trinorchestia longiramus. The sequence goes on from VCRD01000919.1 coordinate 193,856, forward strand.
ATGCACCGCGCAAATCGTCGCATTTTTTGAGCAAAATTAATCAATTTTTTCTTCAGCTCTTTCAAGAATTTCTTTAATTTCTAGTATTTTTAAAATTATTTTGCATCTAAGCAAAGGTAAAAATGCATTAAAAATAAATAGTCGATGACACATGACCTACAGGTGCATTTTTTTAGCTCTTCGAGGCATTTCTTTCATTTCCTTATTATTTTTTAATTATTTTACGGCAAGAAACAAACAAAGGCATGAATGTATTAAGAACTAAAATAGTCGACACCACACGATATGAGGGAGGTAGAACAGATTACGAGGTGTCCAGACAACACTGGTGAGCGCTACCACAGTTATTCCATCAGTGATCCTACAGAATTTGGGATGCTGCGATTGGATTACGTTTGATACCTTCTCTTGGTACAAACATTTATTAAACATTAAAAACATGAGTTTGAATTATTCAATTAATGGTATTCATACCTGTTAAAAATAGTTTGTAGGCAGTTAATATGCGTATTTGTGTAATTATAATTAAAAAAACAGTTTTTGCAACGTTTCTTGTTTTTTTTATGTTGCTAAGCAGCGAATGTAATGTTTACAAGTAAATTGGTGCTTTGAACTTTCAAAAATGTCTATTTAGGCCCTTATGAACTTCACTCCAGCTAGGATGACTCAGAGTAACCCTGGTCACAGCTGGTGTAACACAACCGTGCTTCAAGTAACCCTGGTCACAGCTGGTGTAACACAACCGTGCTTCAAGTAACCCTGGTCACAGCTGGTGTAACACAACCGTGCTTCAAGTAACCCTGGTCACAGCTGGTGTAACACAACCGTACTTCAAGTAACCTTGGTCTGTCAGTATTTTTGGTACGCATTTAACAATCTGAGTCAACATGAACTGATCCTAAAAAATAAAATCTCTACTTTGAACGATATCAAACATCAGTGCTGACATTTCTGTCCCATTGCTGACACTCTCTTTTCTGCAAGTAAGCGTGCTGATCACAATCGTATTAGAACACATACTCAGGGAGAATGCTCATTAAAAAGCACTTTAGATCCCACGTTGCTCAAATCATACGAGTATAAGAAAATTCTCAAGGTAATCAAATTCAAAAGGAGCTGTAGAATAATTATGATGCATATGGGAGACATTCTGGGTGCAATCTCGGAAGCTGATGCCAATCTTTGCTGTGCAGAGATTGGCAAGGGTCCACAGTCTGTACAGAGTACCGTGTATTGGCAAGTTAAAAGTTTGTTCGTTTGTTCGTGATGCTGATGCGTTTCTTAGGTTCGTGCTAATGATTCTATTGAAATGAGATGCTTGTATAAAAAATCCTGTGCTGTCAATAATAAGGTAAGTAAATTTAATGTTTCCTAAACCAGAAGAAAAAAATGCTGTCGTTATTTTCTCTAATTTGAGAATTGGTTCGACATTATGTATCTAGTAAATACACAAGATAACACGCGTCAATTTTAAATGAGTTTTTAATTCTCGCAAGTTTTTAAATTTTGTTTAAAAAATATTATTGTAGGGCAATACTACAGACTCAAGCGTAGGTTCAGGCTTCCTCTCAAGCGTAGGTTCAAGCCTCCTCTCAAGCGTAGGTTCAAGCCTCCTCTCAAGCGTAGGTTCAGGCCTCCTCTCAAGCGTAGGTTCAAGCCTCCTCTCAAGCGTAGGTTCAAGCCTCCTCTCAAGCGTAGGTTCAGGCCTCCTCTCAAGCGTAGGTTCAGGCCTCCTCTCAAGCGTAGGTTCAGGCCTCCTCTCAAGCGTAGGTTCAGGCCTCCTCTCAAGCGTAGGTTCAGGCTGGCTCAGCATAGTCAAAATTTTCCACGCTATGCGTGGGGCTGTGTAGATAGAATGTGTAGATAGAATGTGTAGATAGGATGTGTAGATAGGATGTGCAGATAGGATGTGTAGATAGAATATGTCGATAGGATATGTAGATAGGTTGTGTAGATAGGTTGTGTAGATAGGTTGTGTAGATATGTTCGTTGTTTTACAATGGCTGGTGGACCAGGTAGCAACAGGACTGGGAAGCTTGGACGTAGTAAACTTTCTAAGTTGATATAAAATGACCAAGTAAACTTGATTCTCTGGCTCGCAACAAAGAATACAACAGACACGTGTATTCCATGCTACGTGCTGTTTAATGCACGTGGAAAGTCACGCACGACAAGACGTGAATTTTACATGTAACTTTATTTTTGGTTAAACATTCTCGAAAAAATTCAACGTTATTCCTCCAGTTGAGTCTTGAATACAATAAAATAAAAGGAAGTGTTAGAAACATCAGCAGCTATGACCCAGTTCTCACAACGCAGTACAGAGTTCACTTACTGGCAGCATCACGGCACGTAAAAACAAGCCAAGTTTCAGAAATGATTCACCAGCTGACATTGTCTTCGTTTGAGAGTCAGAGCTTTTTCAGCAGAGGCAGCCACAAGTTACATAGGTTCTTTACTTTGTTTTTCCACCGTGGAAGTAGAAGCTCTAATTCCAAAAAATGCTGTGGATTGTTTCGAAGAATTTTTCTAAACTAAAATTTGGTTCCCCTTCGAGTTTTCGTGGCTGGCAAACATTGAATTCTAAATCGCAGCTTTCCTTCAGTTCACTCCAAGGTCCTGAACTCAAGAGCAGAAACTCAACATTTGTGCATTTTAAGGAAAAAAAATTTCGTGAATAATCAGTATTCTTGTTTGTACGCATTTTAAAATACTGTGTTTGCAAATAAAGACTATTCCTTTCGTAATCAGAGTTAAACATTTAAAAATAAAAACCCCGGCTTTAGCAGCTAAAGTTCAATCTTTGATAAAGAAGTTATACAGTATTGAGGGATTATTTTTTGTTGTTGAAAGTAGACAGATACAATACAATTTAACAAATAGGGGTAGATACACTGAAATTTCATGAATGGGAGAACATGCACTAAATTTTAAAATGAGAAGATGCCCTGAAAAGAAGATATTCTGAAGTTGTTATATAAAATAAAATGTCTACCAGCATCATAAAGCGTAAATTCAACACTTGCTAAAACAACGGATGGGTAAACTGAAAAAAATGCTGCACATTATTTTGCAGGACTCAGACAGCGCAGCGCTTGTCTGACCAATTTAAGGTAATTATTCAAGGCTTTTTTATCAGCAGAATCTTGCAGCCCACAAACATTTAATTGAAAACAGATGCCAGGGCAGAGAAGACTGTCTTCGTAATGTCTCCCCGCTGGCAATACTTGTATTGTATACTGTACAGGAATGGACTTCCCGATGATATTACATGCATGTACTGCATATTGTATACTGTAGACGAGCAAAAATAGAGTTCATTTTAACATTTTTTGTTAGACCGACACTATCAAATCTGACACTGCTCCATTTCTTGTCCACATCTTGCCAGTTTGTTATTGTGTTTAAAAGGGAAATTATTAACCATATGCAAATGTTAGTTAGGTACATACGAGTATATTTATTTTTTTATATGTATGTATCATATTATCAGAGCAGGAGCATTGACTCAGTAGCTTCAACGTCAAACTGCCGTCCAAATGCTTTAAAATATTAGGATTCTTAGAATTACCTTTTATTTGAATGTGCCGTTCTAATACTTAACCTGCAATTCATTTCATTGTTCATACGAAACAAGTGTAAAATTGCGGCAAATTTTAAACAAATTTCATATCTTGTGTAGAGGCAAACTGTCTCTTGGTGATATCATTTAGTTTTTTGCACACTTGATGTCAATTTAGAGTTTCCCAATCTATTATCTAGTTTTTCATTTCCTTGCTCTCCCTTTCATGAATGATATAAAGCAACATCGCAAATTTTCGTTATCTCGAACTTAACACGAGAATTCCAATTCTTGATACATTTATGACGTGTTTGTTCAAATTTTTATTTCCGAGTCCACAGAATTACTATTAGAACTTTACAGAGTCTGAGATGTAAATTATGGTCTTTCCTTCACAGGTCTTCTTGCATTAGAGAACCTGAAAATTTCCATTTATTTGTCATAGGGAGTTTGAAACCTTATAATTAGATGATCTTCATAAAAAATAACTGCTACTTTTAATAGCGTGAATTTTATAAAGATTGTCGATTATGTAAGAAAATTCTCGCATTTCAATGATATTAAAATCACTCTCCCATGCGAGACAAATACCAGAATGTTTTGCTTGTCACATTTATTTCATAAAGAGTCCTTGAAGTGTCATACAATTGTAGAAAATCCACATTTAATTTCTTTTAAATAGCAATTTATTTTTTTTTAGAAAAGATGAAAATATTGTGCAGTATCCCAGACTTCAACCATTATCACACACCACTCAGTTTTCCTCTATCCCCACACATATCACCATTCAACACGATTTCCACACACCACTCAATTCCCCTCCATCACCACTCATCCTCATCACCACACATCACTCACTGCACCACAATCACCACACATCACTCACTGCACCACAATCACCACACATCACTCAC
>VCRD01000920.1:7926-28241 GCA_006783055.1 Trinorchestia longiramus
GTTTCGAACCCGCACGCAGTCTTTCTGCACAAGCAGAGACCCGATACAGAACACGGGCCGCATACCACTCGACTACGGTGGCTGTGCCTTTCAAAATTAGTAACTGGTAATACCTTTACAAGTTTATGTGAACTTTTTCCTAGAATCCAATTACTCCTAGAAGTAGTAATCGTTGTAGATGTAGATGTTCCGATAGATTCCGACAGCTTCCGTTAGATCCTGATCCCGATCCTGATCCTGACTGATCCCGTAGAGAGTTGATCAATGTTCATACCGTTGATACCGTAAATCCCGTAGATTACGTAGATTCCGTTGGTCCTGTAGATCCCTCCCTAAAATGAGAGAAAAGTCCTCCATAAGTGCATGCCTTGATAGAGCTGCCCTACTACGCTTATGCCTTGATAGAGGTGCCATATTAAGTTTATTTCTGTTTCCTCTACCAGAAGTAATCTCACCTCCCACCGCTGTGTCTGTCTTTTGCTTGTTGTCGCCTCGATGTCGCTCACTCCCCCAGCTTGTAGACACCCGCTGTAGAATCGTTGTCGCTCCTAGCACTGTTGCTCACACTTATGGCCTTACTATACATATTGACCACGTTGGTTTCCTGACTGCTGCTTATATAATCCGTTGGTGTTTTCTAGAAACACGCCTTTTAACTTTTGGCCCCTCATTTCACCTTTGGTCTAGCTTGTAGCCATTTGCGGTTTTGACCGTTAGTCTTTTCAATGTTTCCCACGTTTTCGAGGCTCTCGTAGGACATATTTCACCTGCTAGGGGTCCATCGCTCACGCTTGCTTGCGCTGTTTGTTTCGTCTGTGTTCTGCTTTACGGTAGTCGTTGGCTTTTAATGGGTCTGAGGCCCAACTGCTCGCATTCCCCATATACCTGTTCACCTTTCCACATCCTTATAATGTATCACACACATCTTTACACGTTAACACATAATTCGACATCACTATGCTTTATCACTACTATCACCACATCACTACTACCACCACATAGAAATAGACATGCAAAATAGACATAGGCCAAGGACTACTATAAACAGGACGTGCACAGCCATATAGCTGACTACGCTAGCGGAGGTCATTGCATTCTTAGTAATATAACATTTTCTATCGGACAAATTGATCAAAAATTACTTCTCCAAAGCAATAGAAGGGATAATAAGGTTTTACAGTGAATTTTAAATCGCTTAAAGCATTGTAATGTTTTGAAATATCAATTTTAGCCGGATTTAACCCTTTAGCGACCAGATGTACCGTACGGTCGCCTTTCAAACATGCTCTGTAATATTAATGTTGTGATCAGGAATTGGTCCTAGATGTTTTGAACGTGTTTGATACGCGTCCCTGTTTTGTTTTGGTGGTGCAACTCGGCTCTTGACCGCCAGCTACGCAGTACAGCGCTGAACTTGATGGGAAGTTGTGGTGCCGTTGAAAAAAATGTGGTCCTTAAAGGGTTAACGTGTATTATTGTAAGAGCTTAGTGGCCACTTCATACAAATCTGAGTTGCTGCAGTTTTAGACTTTACAAAATGAATGATAGTTAAAACTTTTTCAATGCAAACAACCAAACATACAAACATTCATGTAAATAAACAAACAGACATAGAAGCAGAAACCTATCAAACTGCAGTGATTAGTAAGCCAACCGGGCCTTCTTGACAGAGGTCTGAAGAAGGATTGTATTCTTCTGCTAGTCTTTCTCTGAGGGGTTGACAGCAAATTTGAGGGGTTGACAGCAAATTGAGTGAGTGTAGTAGGCGTCAGAATACTGCCTTTCTTTGACTCGTACAGTTCCTTGACGTCTGCAAATGATACCGTTGTTTCATTGTCAAGACTGATCTTCAGGCCCTTCTCACTGATCCAGTTGTTGCGAATGCAGTTATTTAGCAGATGTAGTTCCAGTTGTTTAGCTCCAGTTGTTTAGCAGATGTACTGTGTCAAAAAGGAGAAACCAGACACGCTCGTTGTCAAGAGAATGCTTGGCTGTGGCACTGCAATCACCTAATCGTTCAAACAGCTGACAATACTGCTGGTTCACCTTGTGGTTGTTTGTGATAGACTTGATGACACGTCCACTTGCCCTCTCAACAGCAGCTGCAGCCTCCTTCACACGCTCAAGCTGGTATGCTGCCGTCAGCTTGTGGACGGGTGTCAGAAATCATCAGACTAGGCCCTTTGTGCAGGGACTTCATCATAACACACAGAATAGAAGTGGCCTTGCAGTCTCAGTTGTTCTCGGCCATGTCACTCAGCAACCCACCAGAAAATGAAACAGTTGGACGAATCTATACTTCATCTACCAAGAGAAACACATTCTTCTGCTGCAGTGTCTGGACTTTGTCAAATGTTTCCCTCAGCACCTGGTCCTTGTCAATAGATGAAGTGATGTACTGCAGCTTGCTTGTGTTTGCATGGCAGGACCAAAAAGACTCTGAGCTGTTCATAATTACACTTTGGGTATGATTGAAGAACAAAACAATAATCATTCATGGAAAACTGCTTCTGTGATAAAAGTTCCAACTGACGTGTCAAAAATACCAACTTCTCCTTCTCGGTGTCGACATAGGCTGATGTGTGAGCTTGAAGGGTGACAACATTTTGGATCGTTTTGTCAAACGTGATGTCATGCATAGTTCATTGCCAAGCGCACAGTTTCGTCGGATTGCGTATACGATCTCAAACCATTGTTGGGATGAAGTGTCTTAAACAGTGGTATACTAAACTAATGCCGTTCTTGAACGCACTGAGCGTTAGTGGGGAAAACAAAGTGAGTTTGTTTTCGACAATCACAGACAGGCTGCACTCACTGAAGTTGTCGGTCATGAACAAACACACAAGCCTTTCTTTCGATCTTGAAATAATCAAGTTCATATACTGCTTCTGCAGGTTACGTTCAGGCTTGAAAGTATGAAATGAAGTAATCTTATCCTTTTGAAGAAAATACCTCAGTTGTTGGTCTTCATCTTTCGCCGGGCGAGGTGCAGGTTTTGGAGATGGCAGACATTAAGCAGGCACATTGAAGATACTGGGAGGGATTTCACTTGTTCACACAACCCCACACTTGTTCGGCATTTTTAATACATATAATTAGTAATAAACTTTGTAAACAAACAGTATCCACTTAGAAATGCAGCCATGTTCCTCGAAATAAACAACAGTGTCCGATTCAAACCGAGCGACAGACTACGACAAAGCTTGCACTGTGATAGTTGATGACTAACTGAGCTCACTCAGCTCAGTGAACTGGCCTCCGCTAGTGTAGTCCACTATATGACCGTGCATGTCTGGTTTATAGTAGTCCTTGACATAGGCATAAAACATGCGACATAGGGCAGCGATATGATTATAAGAATGGACATGAGCATTAGAATAAGAAACAAGGCATACGACATCAGACATAGGCTCAAGACACAAGACATGGGCACGAGACATAGACATCAGACGTACGTACAAAAAAGCACCTGTGCAGCACTCACCTGTCCCTGTTGATGGGGTGTCCCTGTTGACGGGATGTCCCTGTTGACGGGATGTCCCTGTTGACGGGGTGTTCCTCTTGACGGGATGTCCTTATTGACGGGATGTCCTTATTGACGGGATGTTCCTGTTGACGGGGTGTTCCTGTTGACGGGGTGTTCCTATTGACGGGGTGTTCCTGTTGACGGGTGTTGCTGTTGACGGTTTTTCCTGTTTTCATAGTGTCCCTGTCAACAGGACACACGGGAAATCTGCGTTCAGTTGTGCAAGAATTCGTCGTAAAACTCACTTTTAATTTCTCTTTTGGGCGATGAAAATGTCGGAATTGTGGTGGGGAGGAGCAGAGGCCGACTAATTTGGTTCTGCATTCGGGTGAATTCCTTCATTTCTGGAGTGAAATATCGAGTATTGTGGTTTTGACGTGTCCAGTATTCCGGTCTTGACGTGTCTAGTATTTTGGTGTTGACGTGTCTAGTATTGTGGTCTTGACATGTCCAGTATTCTGGTCTTGACGTGTCTAGTATTGTGGTCTTGATGTGTCCAGTATTCTGGTCTTGACGTGTGTAGTATTTTAGTCTTGACGTGTCCAGTATTCTGGCCTTGACGTGTCCAGTATTCTGGTCTTGACGTGTCCAGTATTCTGGTCTTGATGTGTCTAGTATTCTGGTCTTGACGTGTCCAGTATTGTGGTCGTGACGTGTCCAGTATTGTGGTCTTGACGTCTCAAGTATTCTGGTCTTGACGTGCCGAGTATTCTGGAGTATTTCTCTATTATTTTTAGAAATTGACTCTCAAAAGTATATTTTATAGTATTCACTACTAAATATCAAATAAATACATATATCGAATACATTTGCACTGTTGAATCTCAGTTTTCATACACTGAATAAAAAAGAATGTCTGTCCACAATGTTCTCTCCATAATTAATTTAGATTAATAACTTCTGCTACAAAAATTACGTGTAAGTTGAGAATTGCAAGATTTTGTGAAGTGTCAAATACTTTGGCGTGTCACTCTTATAAAATACATGAATAACTTTTACTTAAATAACTCTTACATGAATAATTTTTACATAAATAACTCTTACACGAATAATTTTTACTTAAACAACTCCTACCTAAATAACTCTTGCATGAATAACTTTTGCTTATATAACTCTTACATAAATAACTCTTTGCATAAATAACATTGACGTAAATAACATAAATAATTCTTACTTAAATGACTCTTACATAAATGGCTTTTAGCAAGTTGCGTAATTTGTTATTCATTAATATACACGCATTATTTAGTCACGAAAATGTTTTAAAAACGCAAATATCTCTGCATGATGGTAACAAAGAACTGCCAGCCAGCAGTGTGATGTAGTTTTAATTCCCATATACCCATGATTTGAGCACAATCCCAGTAACATCATTTGTTAACTCAGTCATACTGTAGTGAACAAACGTACACGCGCGCTTGGTGGGACGCTGCTGCGAACAGACTGGCCTAGTTCAAACATACGACAAACCTACGCAAACATTCATCAAATTTGTACAAACATCAGACAAACTCTTACGCACATAGGTCATGCTTGTTCAAACACGACGGCTACATTAAAAAAGAAAATGAAGTCCCTCCTACACTGACATCCGTTTCATTGTACGTTTGATTAATTATAACAGGTCGAAAAATTTATATATCTACTTATTGGCCTTCCCAGGCTAGTTTTGTCGACCGATGGAAATGAAATTTTTTTTTTCAGATCTTCGTACATTTCCATAAATTTTTGTGTATTTTCGGTAAATTTGCATAAATATATTATTGACGTGATCAAAGTAACTGAATTTTATCGCGTATTTTTGCAGACTTTTTGTTAAAAAAACTGCTTCATTGATTCAACATTGATGAAAATATGTTCATGCAACAAAAATAAATAAATAATTGAAACGATGTGGAATTACATGCACATTTGGAAAACAAAATAAAAAAATTTCGTTTTTCACTCCATTATGCTTCTGTTTCATTTTTGTTTTATTTTATTCTTGAAAATTTAGAATATTATTAGCCTACTTACATGTATACGTATACCGTAAGTAAGTATATTTTATCAGTACGTTACAAGTACAATATATCGTATCATATTAGTATATTACAAGTGTATTGCTCGTATAAGTATAATGCAGTATATGTATATAAATATGTTGCATAAGGGCAGTACATTACAAGTATACTGTTCATATATCAGTGTATTGTCTTTGTAAGTATAGTACAGTATATATAATAGGGTAGTCCTTATTTTTTCCCATAAATTTAAAGATTCCTGGGATTTTCATGTGCTCTTTTTGAGGCAAAAAAGGCAGTTTTTTTCCTTTGCCTCAAATTCCTTTCATGAAAAAACATAGAATAAGGACCATGTTAACATGCGTGTTATATTAGTGAAGTCTTGCCCGCATAAATAGCTGGCTCTATCACAGTGTTCTCAGTGTAATGGAAGTTGAACTAAATAATTAAATAATATATATTTGGTGCTGAAGTCACATCAGAGACATAAGCATTGGTATACTGTTCGCATGTAGATTCATTAAAAGGGTGTCCCCAAAAAAATGTATACATATTTAAAGGGCTGTAGTTTGAATACTACTGGTGCTAGGAGGCTGGGACAGGTCTCATTCGAAAGAAAAAGATCTAAAATTTTATTTTCTGTCCAAAATACGTTGTTACCCACCTTATGTACATCTCATGTACATCTTATGTACACCTGATGTACACCTTATGTATTCAAACTACAGCATTTTGAAAATGTAGACATTTTTTTAAACAACTTGTTCCAAACATTGATATACTGATAGACTGTATATTGAACATATTGATATACTGTATATAGAAGATATTGACGTACTTTATATTGAATACATTGATATACTAAACGTCGATTATGTTGATATAGAACCGCATACAAAACCCTCTATAGTTTTGTGTATGCACGTTTGCTCTTATGTATGCGTGCATATAAGTGCTATGTGCTCTCATTAATTCGATGTGTGAGCTAATGAGTTCATTGTACCTGTTGAACTCTCGTTAACGGTGCTCATTAACACTAATGAGCGCTGAGACTCTTCATCTTTATGGGACTTATTTACAGGCTGCTGTAAAAGGATATCTTACATTTCTAGCCGTGATAAAAGTGATGTGGAATGAACAACGAACTATGTATTTTTACTTCCAAAATGCATCTAGAATGTCATTTTGTTTTTTGTTCGTATTTTCTTCCTGCATGCATTTTCATTCTTTTTTTGTACTAATTGTCATCATTTTTATCTGTAAACATTTCTGTTCTTTTTTTTTGTGCACATTGTCGTTCTGTTGTTCTTTTTTGTTCACATATTTATTATTTTTTTTTTCTGTACACACTTTTGTTGTTTTTCTCTTGTTCTCAATTTCGTTGTTTTTTCTGTCCAAAATTTCATTCTGTTTTTTCCTTGTTCACATTTTCGTTGGTAGTTCCATTTTCCTTATATCAAACCTAAAAATGTATCGTATAATTTTCCTGTGCCCTGTACATGCGTTCTCATACAATACTGCATGTATGTGTCATACAGTCATACTATGAAGACGCAGCGCTATTGTTCCTACATTACCATGCATGTGTTCTTCTACAAGAACATGTATGTGTTTAGTATCATGCTCGCTTTACGACGGTGAGTGTTTATGTGTGTGCTGTGATTCGCCTGTCTTTCTTAGAGTTGTATTTACGAATAATCTTTCTATCACTATGCAAAGAGGGGATTAAACTCAAGTCAACAAATTCAGACTGACTTTAATGAGCATCCAGAGTATAAGGTAACGACCGTACATACGAGTACGTGCTTTAAATCACGTGTACGAGACACTAACACTTCACAAACGAATCTTATTGTCATTTGGAAGCACCCGGATAATTTTAATGGAGATACATGCAGACGGAACTAGTTTATCTCTGAAAATTTGTATACTTTATAAAGGAATTAAAATTGCAGACAGTGAACATTCGAGCTGTATTAGAATTTATCAAAAAAGTAAGGTATTAATCGCGTGTGCTTTCAAATTTTTGTGTTTCAACCAATGTGCGTTGAATTTACCTTTCTTTTTATGAATTTTTTATTGTTACATGGTATTACCATGTCAATTAGCTCTATAAAACAACATACAAAAACATTTTACACCTATTCCCCACACTTTCCTTCACAGTAAAATCAGCAACCATTTAAACATACACCAATCATATTTCAGCACTACCAATTCAAGTTATATCACACTCTCTTAAGTATAACATACATGTATAACAGTACATGTATAACATCATGAAAAAAAGACCTAAGTCTTTATTTAGTCCAAGTCACCAGTTCGGGGGGAAATGATGAAACGTGGCACCCGCATGCCGTAGAGTTTAACAAATACACAGAAGTGCGACGAGTCTATTTGTTCTGTGCATTTCAACTGTTTATGGAGGCTGACCGGGCGCTGGTGTTGATGTCGAATTTGTAGCTTTAAGAACCCTTGTGGATCCAATTTGTAAGCCCCAAGGTTCATGACCTTAAGGGTTTTTAAACGCCAACGCTTGTGACTCGAATTTTGTGTTTTTTTGCTATATTATGGTATTTTATGGCATGAAATATGATGTTATGTAGTATTTTACTATACCATGGTATTTTATGGCATGAACCATAATATTTTGTAGTATTCTATTATACCATGGTATTTTATGGCTTGAAGTATGATGTTATGTAGTATTTTACTATACCAGAGTGTTTTATAACATGAAATGTGTTTGAAATAATAGAACTATTTTTTTATTAATTTCTCATCAGTTTGTAGGAGTAGTAACGGTCTCCCTACAGAGTAAAGTTATTCTGTTTCTAAAGGTATACAAAAATAACATATTATTTACATGAAGTTACTCCTGTACTATACACAACAGGTGGTAACCATATAAATAGGCTAGTCTATGATTAGATGATTAGAAACAAAAAATGTTTTTGGAGTTACTTAAAGCACATTTCATGCCACTGGATCTCTTTTTTCCTTCTTAGCTTTGTTTTGCCATTTTCGAAAATAAAAACACATTTTCGCTCTTTATTTCGCTTCTATTAAACCTACATATGTATCAGGTTTTTTGCCAATCCTGTATTTTCTGGTCATATCAATTTTTTAAAATTACATTCACTCTAACCTCGGTCAAGATTCTTTCATTCTAGTATTCGTATCACAAATATTCCCTGTAGTCTGCTGCCAGTAGTCTGCTGTCAGTAGTCTGCTGCCAGTAGTCTGCTGCCAGTAGTCTGCTGCCGGTAGTCTGCAGCCAGTAGTCTGTCACTCTCTTCAAAAGACATCCTCGAAAATTCTTCATTTCTCAAGTCTCTGCATTTGAGCGGCGCTCTCAACTCGCTCTCAAGTCGCTCTTTATGTCAAATTTTCGGACTCGAGTGTCTACTTAAAGTACTCTGGATTTTTTATAGGTTCTTGCCTTTAGAAATCTTCAGCTTTAGGTTTGGGTATTTCTTAACATCATTTCTGATCAAAGCCTCGCTCAAACTAAAGTTGCTGTAGAGTTCACGATAATTTCCGCCTGTTCACGCATAATGATGAAAATTTCAGAGAAACTCGCGATGCGTCGGCAGTAAAGTTACCCTAAATGTGTGCTTCAAAAAATAGAATAGTTTTGCTGCAGAATTTCCGTTGGTCGTAAAAATTTCGTTCTCAACCGATAGCTCCTTCAGTTTTACTTTAATGCCTTTTTAGTGAAGCCATAATTTGTGCAGTGAATGTATCACAGATATTTAATTTCTGTGTGTTTCTATTTCATTATTGAGTGGGGAAAGATGGTAGTTTTTTAGGTCGTTGATTCTCGATTGGAGTTTCTATTCGTAGGAGCCAGAATAGGAAATGAGTCCGCACCATTCATTCTATTAGAAACTAGTGTGTATGCTTGTTCAAAATAACGGGTTTTAATATCATGCATTTGAAGGGAGAACTTAAAGGAACAGATTCTCAGATCTAATAAGAAACTCTACAAATTTAACTCCAGCATTTAAGAATTTATATATCTGAAAGTCTACGGATTGAACTACCAGTATTTAATGGAGACTCCTGTGTAATAACATAGGAGAAATTACGCACAAAAAATTATAAATTTATTCATTTAAGGAGACATCTGGCGTTTTATTACATAGTGTTGATGATGTTCATTAGAATTAGAGTGAGACCACGGATGCAGGAGCATTGAGAAGCTTCTTTTTAGGTGAGAATATCTCAGGGGAAGCAATGCAGGCCAGGGCTAACGCTCCAGTTATTAGTTCATTTCTTTTTAAATGTTGTTGCTACTCAGGAGACAGAATTTAAAGTGATACTCATCACCATCACCACTCGTGTACAAAATGCCCTTCATCACCATCACCGCTCTTGTAAAAAGTACTACTCATCATCATCACCACTCCTGCAGAGAGACACTCATCATTGATTGTGTCGCGCACACAACAGTGCTGTGTCGCACACACAACAGTGCTGTGTCGCACACACAACAGTGCTGTGTCGCACAAACAACAGTGCTGTGTCGCACAAACAACAGTGCTGTGTCGCGCACACAACAGTGCTGTGTCGCGCACACAACAGTGCTGTGTCGCGCACACAACAGTGCTGTGTCGCGCACACAACAGCCGACACAAAAAACAGTCTTGCCAGCTCAAGGTCAGTAATTTAAGTGACGTATTGGCAAAATTTTGCAGACTTATTGACAAAATTCGTTGTGCTTTTTTTGTGAAACACGAGTCTGTGGCCTCTCGTTTTTTCTTATTTTTTCGATTTTTTTTCTACCTGCAGGATTTTGATTTATTTTGAGTACTCTTCTTGGTATTGCAATTGTTTTCGTTTTTTAAATTTTTTAACGTTTGGTTCTTATATGTGTTGTTCATATTTTCGTACTTTATATTTGCATGAGAATTTTTTCGATTAATTCATTAACGTAGGTACAGGTGTATGTTGTGTGCTTTGTTCGCTAATTATAAGGTGAAAGAAGTATATGCATAAGTTTGGTTTTTATTTCTTTATTTCGGTACTCGAATTGAGTCCGTAACATCAACATTATAGTGATTCCCCCCACCTTCCAATTAAAAACTTCTAAAGAGCGACAACAGAGTACTCAGTGCATGTAAAAATGAATAAATAATTATAAAATACCGATAATTTCATTAATACATGTACGCTTCCTTCATCATCCGAAATGGAATAATTTTCCTAGTTTCATTTTATCAAATTTTTTCCTCATAATTTTCCATGTTAGGAGTAACTATGAAATGACGAAGGTCACTATTCCTGTCACCAAAGCTCTATCTTTATTACCTGATTTATGAGCCACAACTTCATTCAACCTTCATTCAATATAGCGTTCCACTATACTGCAATCGCAATCTCTGATTCATGTTTTAAAATCGTCGTTATGTTTCCCAATTCGTCAGTCGTAATCTCCAAAAATCCTGCTTAAAAATTGCCTCTAAATTTTTAAATTCTGTAATCGTAATCTCAAGAAATCCTGCTTAAAAATTACCTCGAAATTTCTTAATTCTGTGATCGTAATCTGAATAAATCCTGCTTTAAATCACCTTCAAATTACTCAATTCTACGATCATAACCCTAAAATTCCTGTTCAAAAATCCCCTTTAAATTCCCCAATTCTGCAATTGCAATTTTTGAATTCTCTTGCTTGTATGCCACCTTGCCTTGATGCTACAGAATTCGTGTTAACATCTGAATTAAGGTGGACTGTTGTTCACTTCAGAGCGCACCCAAACCTGACTTCCATGACCGTTCTGCTCTCAATTCCAGACCGAAGTTTCCAGCCAATTGCTGGCAATTTGACAGGACCTGTTCAGAAACCGTGTTCTGGTCATAAAGTACCAGAGAGAGTCGTTGAATCTGGTCTTGAATCTAGTAAAGTCCAATGTTACATCGTCCTCTACCGCTGGTTCTAGGGCTTGAAATATAAGATTGAGTCTTAACTCTAGTCGAGTCTGACGCTACTTCGTCCACTACCGTTGATTTTAGGTCAGGAAATGTCAGATAGAATCATTGGATCTAGTAGAGCCCGATGCCACAGATCCAAGACGGCTGATTTTAGGTCGTAAAGTACCAGATAGTCACTGAATCTAGTAGAGTCTGACGCTACATCGCCCACTAACGCTGATTCTAGGGCATGAAATACCAGATAGAGTCATTGAATCTACAAGAGCCCGATACTACAACGTAAACTACCGCTGATTTTAGGTCACAAAGTACTTAATAGAGTCACTGAATTCAGCAGAGTCGGATGCTACAACGCCCTCTACCGCTGATTTTAGGTCATGAAATGCCTAATAGAGCCGTTGAATCTAGTCTTGAATCCAGCAGAGTCCAGGCGTCTGCGCCTAAAGGGCCTATGTAATCCTGGAAAGAAAGACTTTAAGTTTAAGAACCGTTACTCCTCCGGAATAAATAATGGCTCCGGAAGGAGAGGGAATTTATCGTAAAGGAAGTTTAAAAAAAAATACAAAATGGGCTGTTTTTACATTCTGGTGGTGGTTTTCACCAGGCAATAATGAAGTCCCTTTCATAAGTATCAATAATGCGTACCGACAGGTCAAAATCAACACTTCAGTTTCCTTTCAGTAATAATCCCACTCTCTCCTACTGATCAACCTAATCACCTGACAGTTCAAAATACTGGGTGCAGCTCCATAACTTCCTTTTTTGAAAGGAACTTCCTTTGAAAAAAGGAAATTATGTTGCCGCACCCTCTACAAGGGCAATATTGACATTTTTTGCTGCACCCTCTACTAGGGCAAAAGTTTGAGTCGCTGATGGTGTTCAACACGTTTGTTGCGATGCGACCCACCGGTGGGTCACTTAGGTTAGGTTCTGTAATATTTTCAGATCCTTCTAGTGACTATGCGTACAAAGTGAAGTTTTACACCAATCAGGCAATCGCAACAAACGTGTTAAGGGATTAGAATAGCTACCATTTCTACTTTAAATTCTCTATAATTATACTCTGGCGTGTCTGATGATACAACAACTATTTCACCACCAACATCATCACAAGTTTACATAAACTACCACCTGAAATAATGTGCCGGGGTAGACTTCTTTGAAAAAAATTCAAAAAGTCTAACCAATGGTGGATTTTCTTACCTCCGGAGGCTCGATCACGGCTTTCTTAGCCCGTCCTGTTTTTTCGATTCATTCTCTTTGGGATCTGGTCAAGGCTGCCATTTTTCTTTTTATTTCGAGCGGAAGTGTTCAGCTTCGACCATTGTGGCCATTTTAGTGCGCCTCAAAATGATTACTTGTTTTTGTTCGATAAGGTGGAGCCAGGATACGACTTAGGCTGCTTCACCATTTCTTTCGAGTAGAAGGATGTCATTTTCTTTGTATTGCTTTCTTCACTTTGAGTCGAACTTTGGATAGATGAGAATATAGTCAGGTCGAGTTCTGTTTTTCGTAGTTTTCCGAAGACGAAAACTGAAATCGAACGTTAGTTTTCAGGAATTCAAAGTTTCCTTAAGAAAAACTAGACCCGGTCGAAGAAATATTGGATAAAAATATTTCTGTGACAGATTCATTTAAGAAAATGTTTTAATACTCTTGTGTAGGAATAAACATTTTGACCGTGATGTAATAGAATATTGGGGTTTGAAAATAGGACACATACTCAAATTTTTTCTTCGGTTTCAGAATTTTTTACGTTATCTATATCTAAGTCTTTAGATTTTTTTAGTAGTATTAGTTTTGTATGCATAATATCCATCTTATTCAAATGAATTAAATCATTGTAGTTTTTGTTAATTAGTCATGGAGGTATAGATGTTTTCGAACGCATTACACTGATGGGTATATGTTGGTAACAATCTCTTCCAATTGAAAAAATTTCGTTTTATTTAACGTTAAGTAAAGCCGCTGTATAAACTGCACTGCAGGACTGTCATACAGGGTGCGAACACATTACTTCCTTTTTTAAATGCGTTTTGCTCTGAAAAAAGGAAGTTATGTTGCCGCACTGTATAGTTGTTGAAACTATTGGTTTTGGTGTGTGTGGAGTGAAGCAAGCTGTAACTTTAGACTGAAAAGAGCGTGCGTGAACAAAAATATAATTAGACAAGTTGTAAAGTTGATTGTACTTGCCATTAATTGACTTTAAATATGTCAATTAATTGGCGATCTACTTGATGTTCAATTGGTGAGTACTTGATGACTAATTGGCTTTGCAAACACTTGATAAGTAATTAGGTTGTATTGAACGAAATATTTACCGTTAAATCTGTTCTGTCGTTCACGGTATCATTTTTTACCGATACATTTATTTGTTTTATGGTGGCTTTGCCACACTGAACTTTTTCCGCCGTGGGAAATATGAGCCTCTGAAATTATTATCAGAATTGGAAAAATCTATTTTGCATTAAAATTACAGTTTACATTTTACATTACAATTTATACAGGGGTGGCAGCATAACTTCCTTTTTTTTGAAAGGAGCTTTCTTCGAAAAATGAAGTTATGTTGCTGCAACTGTAATAAGAATTGTAAAAATAATTTTGTATTTCCGAGTAGTTCTGTAAATTACCCTTTCTACCCTCTGTAAATTTTTCTAAATGTTTTTATGCCTTCCCTATGTTCGCTGTCGATGATTCTAAAAGTTCTCGGCCTCTTATTTTTGCTTCGTATTAGGGAAAATGAGTGGAAAGAATCTTATTAAATTGGTTTGGGAAATACAAAACTTTTTCCTCGAAATCAGGAAACCGGGAGAGGTAAAACCTCACTTTCCTAACTGCTGGGAAAGTGCGTGAAAGAATTCCATTAAATTGATCTGAAAAAAACGAACTTTCTTTCTTAATCAATACATCAGGAGAATTAGAAACTCATTTTCCTTAATGCTAGGGAAAGTGAATGGAAAAACTCCCATTAAATTGGTTAGGGAAATGCAAAACTTTTTCTTTAAATCAGGACGATAGGCGGAATGAAAAGGTCGTTTAGGCCCAGCAAACTCTCAGTTTTTGCTCGATTTAATCTTGGCAAAACTCGCCACTTTGCTGCGCTTAAATCCCGTGCCTTTATATCGCGGCTGATTATAATATAAACGTTATTATGCAGGGCGTAGCAACACAACTTCCTTTTTTTAGAAGGAACTTCTTTTGAAAAAAAGGAAGTTATGTTGCCGCAGCCTGTATAATACATTTCCTCTTTTCCTATGGAATTGAGCTGACTAAATTTACGTAGATATTCAGCTATGATTTTTAGAGACATGAAAGTATAAATGTTTCTGAACGGATTGCAGATTTAAGACGTTATACACATTGTCTAGAGTCTGATCATTATGTATTCCGCCACTAAAAACATTTCAATTTTTAAAAATAAAACAATGGAGCTCCCCGCCTCTCAAAATCCGTCAATTTGAAAGGGCTTTTTTAATTCCGCGCACCCTATTTTCTGCACGCGACTTAGCAAGTGATACGAGGGAGCCGTGCACAGCGAGCGCCCTCCAGGTCGAGTAGATTGAGGGGGTCCGCCCTACTCGTTCCAGTGGAACTGCTTTAATCGGAGATCCATTCATCAGCAGCAAGACGTGTACAATGGGCTTTTGAGGGGCGCTCATTTGCTTAAAAAGTAGCCAAAGAACAGGCAATGTGTTGCGACCGGGAAGATTTGGCGGCCTATCCATCTGCTAGCAACCAGGCAGTCTTTTTAGTAGCTCCAGATGCTCAATTTGTCAATTGAAATTTTGCTAAACGCTTTGTCTGTAAGGGACAGTTTTCTATAATTCTGAAAAAATGGTTTGACAATATAATACGTGGTGCTTTAACTCGTCTGTTTAAACTTTATTATCGGTGAGGGATAGTTGTCTATCTATTAATTATTAGTCCACGAGTAGTACTTTGTTTCCGTTAATTATTTGTTAGGATAACACCTATTATTTAACTCGCTCATTTCAGATTTCTGAAGCAAATTGCGCTTGAGTGAAAGTTCTGTACTATTTATTTGTTGAAATAATAGAATATTGATTCAGTCTTGTTGTAATTCTTGCAATGAAGGTTTTGATGTATTATGAGTCAGCTGAAGTTATTTAGCACGGGAAAATAATAAAGCAGATCATGCCTCACCTTCCTGCGCGCCATGCCTCAGTTGTGGGCGTGTGTGGAGGGGGAAGTAGGGGAAGGAGAGTGGAGGGGGAAAGTAGGGGAAAAAGTGGAAGGGGAAAGTAGGGGAGAAAGAAGTGGAAAGAAGAGGAGAGGAAGCAAGAGTGGAGGGGAGAGGAGGGGAAGGAGTGGAGAGGGAAAGAATGGGAAGGAGGAGTGGAAGGAGAAAGTATGGGATGGAGGAGTGGAGGGAGAAAGCAAGGGAAGGAGGAGTGGAGGGGGAAAGTAGGAGAAGAAAAGGTAGAGGGAAAGGAGGGGAAAGATGGTGAAGGGGAAAGCAGGGAATAGAGGAATAGAGGAGAAGAGAAAGAGGGGAAAAGTGAAGGGGGAACCAGGGGAAGGTGAAAGTGTAAGGGGAAAGCAGGAAAGAGAAAAAGAAGGGGAACGAGAAATGGATGGGGAAAGGACAGCAATAAAAAAAATTGGGGGGGAAGGAGAAAAGAGGTAGGGGAAAGGAATGGAGGAGCAATGGTGGAGGGGAGAAACTTTGTAAGCTAAATTTGCAAGGGAATTACGATTCATTCAAAAGTTGTCGCAAAATTATGAAGCGACCAATCACTTCACCTAACCTACCCTCATTAGTCGTGAGGGTCCACCACTCTATTCCCTTGCTGAGGGTTTGCTTGTTAACTCACAAGTGCTCTTGCTGCAGTGTTCCTTTGATGAAAACGCGTCTCCTCTCAGTATGTTCAGAAGAGCAGCCACGGATAACAAACACTGCTCTTAACATCAACCTGTGATGTACAGGGTGCGGCAACATAACTTCCTTTTTTTGAACGGAACTTTATTTGAAAAAAGGAACTTATGTTGCCGCACCCTGTAGTTCTCTGAAGTACACCTGAGTTAGCGACACTACATAGCTCGTGTTGCTAGCATGAGACCTGGTCACGTCAAACGTGTTTGTATATTGATGATTTACAGGGTGTCCATAAAGTTTCTTTAACTTTTCAAAAATTTATTACAAATGCAATTGATAAAATATTTTATTCAGATTCGTTCTGTTGTATTCAGTGCTTATTAAAGTTTTTAATCACATTTTGCATTTGTGTGTTTCAGGGATCCTGTTTGTGAAAGAGGTACTGTTGAGACTTTGTGAGAGACTTTTATAAGAGACTTTATGGATACCCTGTACTATATATACATGCATACATGTGTAGTTGTAATGTAGAGAGTGCGGCAACATAACATCCTTTTTTTGAAGGAACTTCTTCTGAAAAAAGGGAAGTTATGTTGCCGCATCCTGTATATGTATAAACAAGTGAACAAGTTTTCAATGAATGTCGTTTCGTTTTTAAATGTTTCACGGTAGGACTTTTTGGAATTGATGTTAAATTTTCTAAACTTCATTGTGTTTGTGTACGGAAAACTCGTAAGTATAACTTATACTGCATCAAAGTTTATTATTATTGTTGAATTCTGATGCTGATCGGTACAACTACTGATACAGGCCTTCACTAGGGAGAAGTCAAGTGAACTCTTTGAAAATCGTAAAAAATTTTCGACTAGTTTCTTTATTCTTTCATATTTTGTGCGTGTGTGTGTGTGCGTGTATGTACGTGTGTGTGTTTGATCGAGTAGGTTGTAGAGACAAAAAATGTCTGTTTTTTGTTTTATTTTTGGTGTATTTTAAGTCAGACTCTTGTCTATTTCCGCCCTGAAAATGGAATGTTTACGTTTTGAAATTCTTTTAGCTTAAATTTTCTGAAAAATTCTTTAACCTTACGTGTGGGACTTTCAAAAAAATAACAATTAGCACTACAACATTTTACATTATATGGGGAAAAATTAAACAGGAATATAATATTAAAAATTAAAATGACAATAATTATTAAGACAAAATTAACCAGGAATATTATAATGATGATTAAAATAAAATTAATCAGGAATATAATATTAATCAGGTTGAAATTAACAAGCAATATAATAATAATAATCAGGACAAAATTAACTAGGAAGGTAATAGCAGTAATAATAATTAAGACAAATTACCCAGGAATATAATTAGGCTACATACAGCAATAACAATCAGGACAAAGTTGACCAGTAGCAGTGATGAGGAATTGCGTAGTCTGAGGTTGATGCTGAGTAGGAGAGTGAGGTTTGTTTGATGATTCAGAAGCGTGGAATGCAGGGAAATCTTTCCCTCGCCCCTAAAGGCGTCCGCTAAAATTCTTTCACTCCTTAAAGCATTTTTCCTTCGGAAAATTCACTCGAGTGACCAGAAACATGGAGCGCGCAATGAAAACTACCGTAATTAGATCCTCGAATGATCAGCCAAAAATGCCGTAATGAGCTGCGCTAATGAATTGAATGTGCATTTGCTAATTAGAATCAGTAATTAGCGATCCCTGCACCGTGCTTTGCAAAAATGATGGCGCATGCATGGTGAAAACGCCATGGGTTATTTTTCATGGACATGCACGTTGGTGTGCTTGAATTTACTCATGGACGCTTATTCAATCCCTTGTACGGAGGAAGTAACCAATTTTGAAAGATTGTTGTAGACATTGATGGAAAAATTGAAATAATGTAAATATGAAGCTATTAGTGTTTATTATTTTAATTTGTATGTTAATGTTGTGCACCCTAGGAAACTTCATGACGTTTAATGAAAGAGAACAAATATTCTATTATTAAGAGCAAAATATTAAGTTAACACATCATGAACAAAGAATTTCTAGACGAGAGCTCCTCACATTGAGGTGAAGGGCCTGAAGTAAAGACTGACGCTTTTCAAGTAGAAGGGAAGGGTACAGGGATCTCTTTTTTAATCCCAACCCTCAGACATTTCTTATCTCCGAGCAGACATTGAATATCTTTGTCTTCTGTCTTTCTTGGGGTGAGTATCTGAAGGGGTAAGGGACCGTCGAGGAACCCAACAGGAGAAAAGGCATATAAAGGCAGGATGAGTTTAATAACTTGTCTTGACGTCGAGTACGGGCGTACTGACATCTTGCCGGTAGAGCACTGGAACGTAGAGTTAGAACGCGTAGCGTTCTAACTCTACGTAAGTTGTTTGTACCCATCCTCTCCATAGGCAGGATGGCTTTTTTCTTCGTTGTTCGCTAACAGTTGAGATCTTCAAACGAGGAGAGGTCTTGGTGGAACTGTTGACTTTGCGAGCGTTCGATTGTGAGTCACCAAACTGGTGGTGTCGGTACCAGTAGGAAAGATTTGAGGGAGAGTTTGGCACAGGGTGTGCTTAAGTATAGGGGTAAAACGGAAAGGGATACCAGGAGGGGAATAGAAATGAGTGCATTGAGCACATGTGTTGAGTGGTGGAGGTCTATCCCTGGAGTTTGTTCGTGTGTGGGGTTATATTACCCATCAGGGCTTTAGATGGTCTCTATGAGGAGTTGTGTTACTGTTTTTACATTGATAACCGGGGTTAGTGGAAAAGGGGCATGGACTCTGGTTGAGGCTGAGCGTACAAAACGTAATTTGATAATCGTGCAAATTCAGACTGTGGTTGCAGCCGATTGTAGCTTGACGTCTAGTTGACGTTTGTTTTTGTTTTGTTACCCCAGAGGGGTAACTGGTACTAGGTGCGGCGGTGTGGGATGTCATGTGTATTTGGGTGTCGGAGGGGGGGACCAAGTATTTTTGTTTTTGAGCTTAGGAAGCCTCTGTGTGGTATTTGTCTGGTCTCGTGTGGAAATGTGAGGTGTAGATACAGTTGTGGATGCATGTTTTCAATGTTATTCCAAATTTTCTTTGCGTGGTCGTGAAAGAGGGCGTTGATAGGGGTTAGTTTAGTTTGGCGGTGTAGTTGAGCTGACGTGTTAAAGTCATACCATTCTGCGTTTGGAATGAATCGTGTGACTTTATTTTGTATGTGTTGTAGTTTTGAGATGGCGTTTGGCGATAATGTGTGAAGTGGAATTACTGGGTAGATGGTTGATCGTACGAAGGCTAGGTAAAGCTTACGTTTTGTGTCAGGATGCATGTGTTTGAAACGGTACAGACGGGCGGGATTGTTTTGTGCTATTGCTCTCCTTTGGACTAACCTGGGCCATGCAGCCGCCTTATAAAGGCGTCTGGCTGGGCTCAATCGCCTCAGCTGGCCCGTTCTTTAGTCGACACGGAGTGCCTGCTCGCTCTGCGGAAAAGCTACGAGCCGGAGCCTCATGTACGCTGTAATGAGATTTCTGCCGGTTCGCTCATTGGATAGTTTTGAATGGGCGGCTTATCGTATGCTACTACTACCAGACAGCTTGTGTGAACATGTCGGTTCATTGCAAGAGCCTGAACTTAAGACTGGTACTCTTCAAGTTCAACTGAAGGTCCTGAAGTAAAGACAAATTTTTTGCACGTTGAAGTGAAGGGCCTTAAGTAAAGAATGGATATCTTCATTCTGAAATGAAGGTTCCATGAAGATTCAAGTCAGGTCGTTGTCTTGCCTCCGTCTTATATAATGAGTGAACTTTACATCACATTAATTTCAGCCTCATAACCTGGCCCTTCCAGTCTCCTAATCCGATCATTCCTACTCTTGGTCTAACCATTCCAGTCCCTGATTCCATCATTCCAGCCTCACAGTCCAGCCATTCCAACTCATCTGACTGTTTCAGCACTTAATCCGACCATTCCAGCCTCTAATCCAACCATTCCAGCCTCTAATCTGACCATTCCAGCCTCTAATCCGACCATTC
>VCRD01000920.1:36750-54284 GCA_006783055.1 Trinorchestia longiramus
CCTGTCGAGAAAGACGAGAGTACCAATTAAAAGCAACAACCATTCCCAAGCTAAAACACTGCATTAATGAATGTCAAGTCTAGGCAACGAAGAGCATTGCCAACTACCCATAGTTACCGAAGTCACAATACATTCCCAGAGTGAGGCATAAGCCACATCATGGCGGGACACATGGTAGCAACCTACAAGTACCAACACGGGGCTACACGCAGCAGCAGCATCTCACTTGTTCTTGGTCCAGTTGATGAGGGGCACGACTGTAGCGGAGGTGTTGTTGCCTTGAAGCACTTGCAGCTGCTGCCACAGCTCTGACAGTTCCACCAAGAAGCCTGGCGTGCGCTCCTCTTCGTAGCAGGCGATGCCCATCAGATGAAGGCACACCTGTACGCTCGTCTCAGTCACGCTCCTGCTGCGCTCATCACTCCACCTGACCAACAATTACGACTTCAAGCGGCTGTGCAGTCCTCTTCGAAATGAGAGACTTTCTGTTCACTGGAAGCGGATGAATTTGGTTCCTACGCTGATTCATCAGAAAATATAGTGTCCATGGTACGGGAGTCAAGTTTGAAGGCTTGGAACATGCTTCTTAATTGCACTCCATTGAAAACTCATGGGAACTTTGAAATTTTAGAACTGATGAGGAGCATCAACCACGCTAGGTGAAGCAAGAAGCTCATATATTGCTCAATCGGGGTTCTACCTCGGTGAAATTAGCGAAAGGAACTTTCATTTTTGTTGTAATTACTAGGTACTGAATCGAACAATAGAAAGTTTCATAAAGTAAACCGAACCAGAAGTGAGCTACCACCAAAGGAGGATAGCAGCCTATTTTAGAGTCGATGCACTTTGAGACTTTCCTTAAACTTTCAATTTGATTACTGGCCAAAAATATCTACATGGATTGGCCTAAATTTTGTAACATATTTAATCAGAAATGCATCGTAAAGATGGCTGATTTGTTATTTGCAGAACAAAATTATATTTTCTTCACTTCGTCAAAACAACGTTATTTCCTAAAATTGTACACGAGCAGCCCATATGAAGTTATTAGGCTCACAAACTTTTTCGCCGTGTTTTATACACTGTAATTACCCGTCCATGTTCAAATATATCCACCCCGTCTCGCCTCACAGGCGAATTATCGTGGATGTTCGTACATTTACGTCATTTTTGTATCAAATACTACGCATATGTGACGAAAATTAGTTCAGTACGAATGAAATTAGGGAAAAAATAACGTTCAGAAAGGAATAAGTCATACATAAGTAAACTTTGCTTAGTTAGTTGTACAGCTGAAAAAATTTACATTACGTGTGCAGAAGTGGAAGTTCATAGCCATCTCATCAAAAGCCTCTGAAAACACAGTACGGTACGGTCCTATAAACCGAAAACAAATCCTTCCCAATAATTCAACTATTAACAAAATTTTTCTCAAACTACCCAAGTAATATCATAGAACATTTCAATAAATTTACAACAAAGACACAGAAATGCACTCTCATTGGGGGGCAGTTGAACAATCAGTTATTACGGTATAGTTACTGTATGAAGTTAAATTTAGGCCCACACTAAATAATTGATTAATAAACATATGTTCAAACAATAGAGATTGCCAGCACGTGAGTGTCAAAATTAGCAGCACAAGTCGACCAACTGAGCGCTGAGACTTACAGCAAGCAAAAATTGCGAAGGGCGCTTTACTACAAAGGGTTCAGCAATTATTGCAGTGACTTACTGAAGACTTGATAATTAAACATAAAGCGCCTAGTCCTTAACCCGAAGACAGAGACTTTGCAGGTGCAGGAATGAGCCTCCGGTTCTTTTTTGGAACAAATGAAGGGAGTGTCAAAAAACTATCAAATTTGTAGTTCGCGTCCAAATAATCTGTCAAGTAATGACAGTACACTGTCATGAGATGATCAGTGGATAGAATCTAATGAGTAGGTATATGAGAATAGAGAAGTAGTAGGAACATGAAAAGTCTAGGATTCAAGTACGATAATACAAAGACACGACGGAAGCACAGTACCTGGAGAAGACCTGACGTACAAGATGGCGGAATACGGGCGAGTTGAGAATGTTTCTGATGGAGGAGAAGGCGGGTGTGAAAGGAGGCACGGGGGGAGGTGGACAACACACCTCCTTGCCCAGTTTCTTGCAGCGCTCGCGATGCTCAACCTGAGTAAAGCACTCGTCCAAATCAACGAATGCTCCTGAATATTGATACACTGATGACTCACCCGCGTGAGTTAGAAACCCAATCTGGGTTTTGGCAAATCATTATTAGCTAGAGTTAGTCCTTCAATGGATCTACCTTCCATACAAAAGATGCAGAGTAACGAGGGATATCAAGAAAAGCCAAATAAAAGCAAGGGAAGCCAGCAATAAAAACTGTATGGAAGAAAAGCAAGAAATAAGAGCTTCAGCTACTGACCTCTGATTTGCTCTGCTCTTCCTTGGAGTAGTGGTAGAAGAAGATGTTGTACATGTCGTAGTACTTGGCTCTAAGTTCGTGATAGCCCTTCACGTCCCCAGAAGGCTTCTTGAACTCGGCGATTTCGTCGATTATCTTTAAAGAAACTACGAAATCAGGGCCAATCAGAACATAATGCATGGGAAAAGCACTGAGTAAATGCTTGTGTATTTCAACTCGTATAAGAAGGTGAAAATCTTGCAAAATGTCGCGAAAAAAAATCCTTAATCTGGTTTTGCGATTATTAACGCAAAATATTAACGAGGAAGGAAGATATATCTAAGAAAAAGTGAACGATTAACCTTCGCACAAATCCCGCGAGTTTAAAGCTGTTCCACTTCGCAAGACATGGCAGACAAAACGTTTAATGAAGGCGAGAAATTGAACAACAATGCAGTCACCACTACAAGCAGAAGTCGCTTCGAGTGCCTTAGTTTCGTTCAACACATTTTTTGGCCACGTAACACTGTGACACTAACACCTGACAGTAAAATTAAGAGTTTAATCCAGTATTGTTTGCTGCCGCTGGCTAGAGTAAATGTTCAAATGAGTGTGAACCAGAGAGGCAAGACACCATCAGCTGTAAAGTTAGACGGAATACCATCTCTTACTGTCCGAGTAGTGGAAGAGTTTCCACTGTCATCCGAACTGCTTTATTTCGTGTTATCTTCCGAATTCATACATATTTACAAATTTCAAACAGAATAAAATTATCAAATAAAATCACGCAATTTCGATTTCGAATGAACGTTTAGGATATCATATGTAACAGGCCACAAGTAAGCCACTGAAGGTCACATTCTCCGTGGAAAGCGAGGAATAGTTCGTGTAATAGTTTACATAACAGTTTGTATAAAAGTTCGCCTATTTCATTCATCATCAAGGGTTCATATAAAAGTTTGAACAATACTTCGTATAATGTTTCAAAATAATTTAGTTCAGGTCAGACCACATTCGCGCACGACCTTCACTCCACAACTGGAAACCTACACCAAGTGAGTGTACACCTCAACAGCAACATGATGCAAGTAAAACAGGAAGGGATAGTCAATTAGTGCTCAATTGTTTTATGTAATTGTGACATGGTAGCTAGCATAGCATATACTATGTATATATTCTACGATATTCATTCCCTATGAAAGTAAGACTTTTAACCCTTTAGCGACCAAGTGGACTATTCGGTCACCTTTCACGGTCTTTGGGAGAATTTTTCTAATAATTAAACAGTGAGCAATATGAGGTTGCTACTAGGTTTGAACGCTTCGGCATGTTACAGCGTCGTTCTATTGGCTGCCTGGCTCTCAGCATGCTTCATTGCATCAGTGTACAGACGGTCTTTGTGAGCTCAAATGTAGAAACTAGAAAAACAAATTGGTCGCTAAAGGGTTAAAAAGGAAATGAAGCCTCAAGCTACCAAAGCCTCATTACAGAGCAGACTTCACCTGTTCCATGCCAGTCTCGTGGTTGGTGCCTTCCGGAAGCTGCTTGTTGATGCTCGAGTGCGTCATGTTCTGTACACAGAGCAGGTGGATGACTTCGTGCTTCGTTACATCTCCAGCAGTCACCTCCGCCACGCCTGCACGAGCACCGTATCAGTCACACTGTGGTACGTCTTCAGATTGAGAAGTTTCGTTTTGGTATCAACAAAAGAATTTCTACTGTATTAAACTCTAAAAGAAGAGACTCACTTCCGAGCTTCTAGCAAATGAAAAATTTAGCCTATACGAGTATACAAGTTTTGCTGTATAGAATTTTTCCGAAAAATAGCGGTTGAAATTACATGCATATGACTGAATTTAATACAATTCCTCGACGTAGCCTTCGAACAACATTTTCATTGATAATGTATTTCACTACTTCAAGACACAATGACCAGTAATAATGGAAAATGTTCAAGGACAAACTGTATTGAAGTATGAAAAAAGTCAGTAACATAATACGAAAGCAGTTCAAAGTGAAAAGTGATAATGTAGTCAATACAGAGGTGCTCAAAAATTACGATCCATACTTTATAACAAATTTTTATTAAACAAATAAATGTATGTAAACGCAGCAAAAACAAAATATTAGTAAAGTATACAAAAGTTAGAAATTAACAATTTATTCAATACGTTCTCCGTCTGCGTCAATAATAAGCTAAACACACTTAAAGAATTACTTGCACGAGTCATACAGGACATTTTGAGGGATTTTGACCCATTTCATTTTGAGCTTCGACTCGAGTGACTTCAAATTTTTGCAGTGTGTTGCCGAAACCTTACACTCCAGTACGGAGCAAATGCTGTCATCAAGAAGATTCAAGTCTGGCGATGAAGACCATTCCTCCTCCTAAATGAAGTGGGGAATATTGGAATATTTGAATATTGGGGAATATTGGGGAATATTGGATGTCAACAACTGTCGTGTTTTTAGCTCCATGTGTGGGTGCCGAGTTTTGCTGAAATGATTACTTGGGGTTTTTAAAATTATTTTTAGCTTAAGACAACAATAGGTTGCGCAAGATGGTCGTTGCAGTCATTTTCTTGGTTAATTTTAGCCCTCTTTTATACAAAAATCAACGAACTTGTTAAGGTTTCAGTGATCGCGTCCCAAATCATCATTGACGCCGCTCCTCGTCTTTGATTGATGAAGTGTCAATCTCATCAGTCCCAGACCAAAATCGATCATTTTCTACTCTAAATTTTTGCTGATCATAAAATTCTTTTCGTCATTGAACACGACGTCTGGTAGCATGCTTTAGCGGATATGAGAGAGAAGGATTTCAGCTCTTGGAAGACGTTTGTCCATAGTTTTAGCAGATAATAGCCGTTTCTTCGATGTTTTTGCAAGAAGATGGTTTTCAAGTCTTTGAGGAGAATGGTGAACTTGGTTAAGACAGATGGTCATGGTTCCTCTCTTTTGACAGATCTCTGAGGGATCTCTTTGTTTTTTTCCGAGCTTCCTTCTGGTGGATTTTATCACTTTTGAGGTTCTGAAAGTTAGAAAACGACTTTGTTCAAGCCTATTTTTACTTGTCCAGTCTTTTTCTACCGCTTTAACGTTCTCTACACGACAACTCTTAACTTTTAAGGTTTTAGTAATATCTTTAAGAGATTTTCTTGCCTTTTGAAATTATAAAAACTTTTTTTCGTTTTAACCTTTAGCCATCATAATAAGTATTACATCTGGAAAACATATGATTAGGTTAATACACAAAAATTGCAAATAAAATGGAATGTTGGCGTAAATAATTGATGTTACATTTCAATGTAACGGCAATTATTTAACACCAAATTCGTTTGTGAACAGAAGTTCAGTGACACACAACTCCGAGCTAGGAACACAAAATACAGCCACATCTGTTTATTAACAATATTAGCTAACAGGGAACCACGTTGAACACAATGAAGCAATAAGCCTGCTTTGACTTCTTTTCCCCTTGCACATTTTGTAGTGTAAGAGAAGCAGTGTTACTCATTCCGTATATGAGTGATCCAAGAAAACTAAACGGAAAGCACGAAGACCTTATACGGCTCTCCTGCGTGTGTAGTTTACCCAAGTAACTCCAAGTCACCAGCTTGGTCGACTGGTGAGCGAATCTGCTTGCGAGCAGAAAAACGCGGGTTCGAATCCCGCTGCCGACATGGTTGACGCGGCTAGAAATACGGCGTGGGACTTGGGTAAACAACCGAATAATTACCGAAGTAATTATCCGACCCAAGAATGGGCCCGAAGGTACGTTCCTATAGCCTCATTCTATTCTAAGTCGCAGCCCACAGAGAAACAAGCTGTACCCTGCCAAGATGCACAAAGGAAACACCGAAGAAGTTGGTCACTCCGGTAAAAGTCGTCCTACTGACCAACAACATAGCGCTCAGCAAGAATGTAGAGTAGCAGCTGCAGGAACTCCTCCAAGATGACTACGGTCTGGTGAATGTTGTCCTCATCCCGGCTCTGCAGAAGCAAATTTCATAATACCACCTTATTGATAAGAAAAATAAGCATCACTGTTGGACCTCATTAGACAGAATAGCTGCAACCACCCACTTATTTATTTTCGACAAGAAATTTTGAATCAGTATGGTATCCAGATGTCAGTGTGCGAAAATCGTTAGGAAAGCCAAACAAAATATGTAAGCTTCAAAAAGCCACGCAAATCGGACTGTGCTCAGTAACTTCAACAGGAATATTATTATAGCGGCAAAAATACCAATCCAAAAAAATTTCCACTAACCATTTTCTTATCAATGAAATCAATAGCCCAGGAAATGCATCTTCAAATATCACTCAAGAAGAAGTCATACACTGCACCGTGAAGGGCAGTCTCGTTCATTATCCCACTATTTTAGCCTGACATTAACACCATAACTGATACGACCTCCCTGACCAAATCTGTAGTAGCTAACGGGGTTGAACGATTTAGCCTTTTTGCCTCCACTCAAAACACATACTTTCAGTATATTCACTCAGAC
The DNA here is from genome assembly GCA_006783055.1 of Trinorchestia longiramus. Taxonomy (NCBI): domain Eukaryota; kingdom Metazoa; phylum Arthropoda; class Malacostraca; order Amphipoda; family Talitridae; genus Trinorchestia; species Trinorchestia longiramus. Next base: position 43,675 of record VCRD01000920.1, read on the forward strand.
AAATGATTTTGTAATCAGGCCCCCAATAAATGGCCAGACCCTACCTTAAGCATCTCACTCATACAGACAAGCTGTCTTGCAATGAAGTTCACGCCCAATAATAATCACACAAGATCATATAATAATCACACAATTACACTCCATAATAATTACACAATCACAATATTGTTTACCCCAATAATAATCAGACGCAGTAGTAACCTCCAAAAATATATGTCATCTTACCCAAAGATACGTAGCCTCGTAGTCAGGCCGCTGCCAGCTCATCAGGTTGAAGCGGTTGAGGAGGCAGATGAGGAAGTCATTAGGCTCCATGAGGGCGGCCGCATTTTGCAACACAAGTACGTCCCTGTCTAGCATCTCTTGGCGACATCGCACGTTGCGGTAGAAGTAAGTTTGATTTGTCAGGGACATGCCGTTGCGACGCCACATACCTGCTTTACACTGCAACAAAAGTTAAATGTGCACTGCTTCAGTTTGCAGAGAACTAATAATATCAAAATACAATTTCAACTTATAGTGTAAAGAAGTAAATTCTACAACTAGTTTCAAGTGTTTTTCAAGTTTATATATATATAGATATCTTTTGCAAAATTAAAGATTTCGGCGTAACTTCATTCACGTACCTTATAATTTATGTTCTAATACTTCAATAGTTCACAGAAGCCTTTACGAAAGAGAAAAATAAGAATTTCTAGAACATTAGACTGTCTTAACAACTTGAAACGACTTTTCTCAGCACAAGTCACAAGCTGAACACATAATAAACCGCAACCTAAACGCACCTGAGAGACCATCACGAGAGTTCTCAAAGATGGCTCTATTAATTCCTTCAAAGATGGTTTGTCTTTAGTGGGAAATTCCTGTGAGTTGAAGGAGAGGTTGTATTTCTGGAGTTGAACAGACAGAAAGCCGCAGAGCCTGGTGAGGGGCACGTGCATGGACACTGGACACTTGGACACGTCGTACTCGATACACGAGACTGTGTGACCAGCTGCTTCTCTCATGAAGCGTTTCTGCAAGCCGTCGCACCCGTGCTCACACAGCGCCTTCAGCAGCATCCTGCCAACACGTTCTAAGCTTACACTCCGTAGCGTCAAACACAAGCATTCCAGTACACCATGAACAATGTAGGTGACGCAAGCATTCCAGTACACCATGAACAATGTAGGTGACGCAAGCATTCCAGTACACAATGAACAATGTAGGTAACGCAAGTATTCCAGCACACATAGAACAATGTAGGTAACGCAAGCATTCCAGCACACAATGAACAATGTAGGTAACGCAAGTATTCCAGCAAACATAGAACAATGTAGGTAACGCAAGCATTCCAGCACACATTGAACTATGTAAGTAATGCATAGCATTCCAACACATTTAACAGTGTAGGTAGACTCTCATACCTTGTCACTATACTGTTCCCTTCGATGAAATACATTAATCAATATTGAGGCTTAAAATACGTGTAGTCGTGGGAATCCACTGCTTTGGAAGATATCCAACATTAATACTTTAATATAAAGATTCACAGGTTATTAAAAGTTTGAGGACTTGCTTAAAAAAATAAATCCTAAGGTGAGTGATGGTCGCTATCAATATTTCTACGATATTGAAGAGTCACATTAGACAACAGTAACAAGTCAACCAAGAACCCATTTTCTTTTGAGCTCCATTCAAATTGAGAAAATGTCGTATGCGAATATAGAAAAGGCCATTTTTAAGATCAGAAGTTTTTTTGAAGGTTTGATTTGCGTACATTGTTATTGGAGATACAATTCTTGTGAACATTCTACAACTTGTACATAAAAATAACATTGGTCAGACAATATTCTAATGCCGTGCACATGGATTCTTCGAGTAAGGCTTTTTACAGTCAAGATATCCACGACTTTAGCATACATACCTGAAAGCCACAGCAGAAAGTGCTTACAAAACGCACCTCATGGCCTTGATAAGGACGACCCGGTCAGAAGCAGCCCACTCCACCAGCTGTGGGATGATGGGTGACATTTTGATGTGTAGATTGAAGGAGCCTTCCCACTCCTGTTCAAACTCCACATGTGTGCCCTCCTTACGAGTGACCGGGTCCATGTTCTGCACAGACACCTCCCAGTGAGTGACAAGCCATTTTATTTAACATGTTAACATCCAGCTTATTTTAACATGTTAACATCCAGCTTATTTTAACATGTTAACATCCGGCTTATTTTAACATGTTAACATCCAGCTAATTTCAACATGCAAACAACCTATCAACTTCAACATCCGCATTACCATTCACCTTCCACATCCGCACTACCATTCACCTTCCACATCCGCACTACCATTCACCTTCAACATGCAAACAACCAGTCAACTTCAACATGCAAACAACCAGTCAACTTCAACATGCAAAAACAACCAGTCAACTTCAACATGCAAAAACAACCAGTCAACTTCAACATGCAAAAACAACCAGTCAGCTTCAACATGCAAAAACAACCAGTCAGCTTCAACATGCAAAAACAACCAGTCAGCTTCAACATGCAAAAACAACCAGTCAACTTCAACGTGCAAAAACAACCAGTCAACTTCAACGTGCAAAAACAACCAGTCAACTTCAACGTGCAAACAACCAGTCAACTTCAACGTGCAAACAACCAGTCAACTTCAACGTGCAAACAACCAGTCAACTTCAACGTGCAAACAACCAGTCAACTTCAATATGGGACCATCCAGCCAAAGAACAGGTGTACAAAGCCCAACTGAGATGAATTCAATAATTAATATGAATTTGTGGAGGTACAAATCAGTCAGTAGAATGGGATGCCTACACCTGTACCGCACAGAAAATAGTACACAATAAGCAATTCATTGGATATACATTTAATTTTAAATTATCAAAGACAATTCGCTGCAATAAGCGCACCTGCATCATACAGAAGAGTTTGACGATTTGGTTGAAACCGTGAAGGAAGCCTTTTCTGAGCTGATCAGTCCAGGTGATGGGTACCATACCGAGCAAATACTTGAGGTCAAACAAAATGAACTGGACGCGCCTGAACTCATTAGGAGTCATGGAGCCCTGTTCCAAATGGCTGACATTAGCACTTTGACTCAGTGGGAACAGCTTGCCTGCACAACAACAAGAAACTTCAGCAGGAACTTCAACAACTACTTAGTATTGCAAATGGAACGAAAGATAAAGCGTTCATGAAAGGCGTGGATTAAAGGGTAGCTTTCTGTATCTACCTTCAATTATTGAAAAGAGTATGAAATCGATGTTTCTCGTGTGAACTTCATTAAACTTGGACAGTTCAAATATTCAAACAACGTCATCAGTATTGAACAATTCGTTACCAAGATTTTGTATTTTCAGTAGCAAATATCTGTCCCTTCACCAGGTTCAAAACTGAGGTTACACAGCAGTGAACAAAACATCAATACAGAAACCAATTTTTTGACATATGTCTGGCAAATAATTAAAGCTAAAGACAAACTATGTTCATTTGGGAATATTCAACAATAGCTCGATAATACAATACTACGTCTATAGAACGAAAGTATACCACACTCAGCAGAAAGCGTACTGAATGAGGAGAGGCTACAGATCATTTCTTCTATTCTTAACAAGTCTCAAAATTTATTTCATGCTCCCTCAGAGAGCAAAGCTCTGTTTTCTCTCTTTCATACTTTTTTGTACAATATGTACCAAGTACATATTTTACACTACCCTTCCATAACTCGTACACTCATCAACCTATGTTTCGTAGTACCTAAAAAACCGACACTAGTTAATAAATCTCCACAAGAGAAGCGCAAACCTTTGCCTACTATCGAGAAGTGAAGTCGCTCTCGATACCTAACCTGCCCATAAACCTATGATATATTAACTGATGGGAAAGAAAGAAATTCCCAACAACTATATGAACAGTTAACTGTACTGTACTTGATACAGCAAATTAGCACAAGGAGAATACACAACATGTTGAGAATATTTGATATCATTTCACAGACTTTTAGAAAATTACACCTAGAATGATTAAAAGGTGGAAGAAAATAAATACTCTTTCCAGGTTTTTTTTTGTTTGATATTTTACACCATAATCGACACTAAGTTTTTCAACAAGAAACTAGCAATGCAGCTCCTAACTTTCATAAGCTCAACGTAACATTAGAAGGAGCAGTGAAAGCTAACGATCCCCTTAAACTAAACGCTGTACAGAACTCTTAATTTACCTTATTGGAAATATTATTTGAGCGCCATTTGCGAGAACACTTACTAAATATACTCTATAATGAAACTTATCGAACCATTTTTGATGCGTGTGGTGCACTCAGTGATGAAGGTGAGTATGAGCTTAGCAATGACGGCTTCCTCAGCAATGAGCATGTGAGCGATGGTGGGCATGGTGAACAACTGCACACCCAGTGACACAATGCACACTGAGTGTTCGTGGTCATCTGCGATGAACGTCTTCATCATCTTGCTGTAATGTTTCGTGAACAGCTGCACGAGGCAACACAGTAAAAGGTTAACTTAAAGCTTAGCAAACAGCAACACCAAAATAAGTAAATTGAATTGTAAAGGATTTTCTCTCATTTAAGTACTTTGCATAGTTGTACTTCTCGGCCCTCTATGGGTCACAGGTCCTTCTGATGAGCCTTTGTAGCATGGATACGCTGCTGCATCGTATGCGATTCAAAAGCCAGAAATACCCCAACCAAGCGTGTCATTGTATTTATACTTAAAGAACCAAAAGTCAACACGAGAGACTAAGCTCTAATCAACACTGCATCAAACAATTAGTGGCTAGCAGCATTTTCACCTTCCTTCAGAATATATCAGTTTCTTCCTCAAAAAATGTGCATATCTTAAAGAACGCTCTTATCACTCAATCTCTTCATCTATACCTCAGTCTAGTTCGAGTCAATCTTTCCACAGCTAGACTGCTCGTCCAGCCCCTTCAGCCTCCAGTTACTCGACCATCTTACAACTCTTTTCACTTTCCAAAAAAAAAATCTACCTCACAACACAGATCTTCTGTCAGTCATTTTAACTTCTCTTCATCAAAATGCCCCGATCCTTCACTAATTTTCTCAATATTTCATTTCTACAACACATGATCTGTCCTTTTGAAGCTCAGAGAATTTAATCAGTCTAGAAGCAATTCAATGAAGATCTTCACTATTTGTTAACTTCATTACAAATTACAAACAGAGTGCCACTACCATTGCACTGTTAATACATTTCCATGTACCATAGGCATAAAGAACGCTGGCTCAAAATCAAATAAAGCTGCGCGTAATATTCCAGTTTAAGGCAAAAAAGACTGGCGTCTCACTACCAGAGAGACAGGACACAAGTAGCGTACCCTGGCGAAGCGCTTCTTGGTCTCAAAGTCCATGAGGAGACCCGAGATGAAGAGCTTGTGCCACTGGATGCGCGTTGCTTTGCACAGATCGTTGTCCGTCCACATGATACGCTCCAGCAGTGTCATGCTGTCCTGTACATCATTGTCATTTAGTGAGCTTATTTTAACATTTTCTATTGAGTGCTCGTGTGATACAGGATCCCACTTACAATCTATCAATCAATCTCAAGGTGATGATATGATATAAAGATATAGCAAAAAATAGTTTCAATATAACCACTTAGTTTTCTAGTATGACAAAATTTCAAGTTGTAAATGTTTTTAATATATTTCCCGTGGTGATAATGACCGCATTTAAGGTTTTTTTTGTAGCTGAAGATTTATTTAAGCTTGAATATGTGTCTAAACATTTATTTACATAAATGATTAACATTACCGAAGTATGAAGCCATTTCGGCCCACATAATGAAGTAAAGTAAATCAACTGCAATCTGGAGCCTCAATAAGTAGCTTCTACTCGTCATAATGTGGGTTTTAGAACTTCAAATTTCTCTTTATTAATGTGCCTAATAACATAAGTTATAGATTTTATTTAGTAAACATTCGAATAACTCCCAGACAAATGAGTACTAGAATACTCGTGTATTTATTTAGATATCAACAACCATGTTTACTGAGAAGTTAATTATTACCTATAGACTAATTGTGGGAGATGCACACTTTATTGGAATGTAAGATATCGAATGAACAGTTAACATTGGTGTTCTGGTTCTAGATTGGAGAGGTAGACATGTCAAGTGAGAGTTGGCAAAAGAACAGACTTCTTTGACAAGCCACAAATGGTTCACTGCAACCCCTAGCCACTTAAACATCCCACAAGTATTTATTGAAGAACTTTATTGAAGCGGCATCATAAGCACCTCACACCATGAAATTAATAGGAAATGGAAAGTAATACAGGTAAACGATAGTATTTCAGTCAACAAGTCAGCTCACTCCAGAAGAAAAAGAAAAGGGAGGAGACATAAAAATGAACTCTAAAGATAACTCACAACAAATGCGAGCTACAATTAATGCTAGTAGCGTAAGCCTCAAGTGCAAGGCGAATTGCGCCATCAGACCTACTAGAGAGGACAACATCCAACAGATTTAGCATGTAAAGTTCCTAGTTTTAATGAGTCTAATTTACAAGCAGATAAAATAATAAAAGAATAGGGTCAGTCATTTGAAATTTCCCAGTGATGAATAGTGATTTCTACCTTGACGACTGCACATTAAAGTCGATACCATGTTATTTCAAGCAAGGCTACTTCCGTTTCAATAATGAAAACCAAAAGTTATAAAAACAGATTGAAGTGCTTTGTACAGAAAAATTTTCAGTGAACTGCTTATGATTTGAGGTTCCAAAAGAGATAAAATGCTATTTACCTCTTGTATAACGTAGGCTTTACAGCAACAGCTAATTAGGCAAAACTTCAAATCTAAATATAGATGAAATACAATAGCGAACAAGAACTAGATAAACTGAAAGCTAGAAACAGTCATTTCCGAAAAAAAACAAAAATGCAGAAAAAGTTGAACTCGTCAATTTATAAAAAAACATGATATACACTCCAATGATCCATTTCCATCACAAGATATTTTACAAGGCGTCTATAGTTTTAACAATTCATATAATATAGTACAAAGATAATCGGCGAGATGCTTCAAACAAATTTCTTTTACATACTCTGGGGGAAGATAAGTTAAAACAGCGGCAAATACGTGAGAAGTGCACGATTTCAACAATCTTGACTACATACAATAAGCTATTTCCTAACTTTCATTAATTGGAGAGAGATTCAACATAAAACTACAAAGATCTGCAAAAAATAAAACATAATACATTAATATAACAACGAACAACGTGCAGGTGAAGTGAAGGTCAGGGAGGAGCAGAAGGAGGTGTACTCACTCCAGAGGGACAGCTGAAAATGATCTCGGCAAAAATAGCCTTGATGGCGTTGCCTCGCTCCAGCAGCTTATCCAGCCACATGAGGAGGTGTGAGGCAAACGACTGATGCGCCTGAATGTGCGACCGGAATATCTGTAAAATAAGCGGAACTAATGTGTTACCTCAATGATAATTCTTAGAAGCTTACTCATGCACAGCGTATGTGCAACATAACATGAGAAAACTAAGTAAATAAAGTTAAACTTTGTATTAGAAGTTTGAGATGCTGATACGTAATACATGAAACATGAAAGGTAACCCATACAATACGTGACAGCTTCCTGCTCAAGATAATCATGAATGACAAGAGGAACATTATATCTACTGCTCAAATTACAGAACTGAAGTGAACGTGATACATAAGAGCCCTACAACCTAATGAGTGTGTATCTACCTTGCCAATGAAAGGCAGACCAGGAGACTGCCTCCGTCCATAGTCACCTTGACCTGCCGACTTGCCTTCACAATACAAGGCTTGGCGGACTGGGAGATGGCCTGCCTGTCCATAGCTACCTTGATCTGCTGACTTACCTTCACAATAAAAGGCTTGGCGGACTGGGAGATGGCCTGCCTGTTCATAGCTACCTTGATCTGCTGACTTACCTTCACAATAAAAGGCTTGGCGGACTGGGAGATGGCCTGCCTGTTCATAGCCCATCTTGACCTGTTGACTTACCTTCACAATAAAAGGCTTGGCGGACTGGGAGATGGCCTGCCTATCCATAGCACTCTTGACTAGCTGGCAGTCCTGGAAGCCACTGCAGCGGATCACACAACGACCCTCCCGGTCAATGAATGTCACGTACGCCACAGCCTCCTTCTTGCTGCACTTGATGGCGCGCTCCAGCGCAGCTATCACCTGACCAGCAAAAAGAAACAATCACGATTCTGGTAAGAACGACCACAAAATAATTTTAACTATGTACACAGTTACAGCTCCCAGAGCATAAGGATCTTGGACGTAATTCACGTTACTCTCCAGAATTTTGGTTCTTATTTTAAATTCGTTTTACCAGCCCAAAAATAAAGAATTCTTTTCTTCTAGGATAAATATATTAATTGTTAATACTTGATTTTTTTGATACATATGGTTTGTCCTTTGTTCTCTAGAATCATTAAAATTGCCGAGTTTTCATCAGTGCTGTGTAAGCACTGAATCAGCTACTTGAGTCGAGCAGTAGAATGGAATAGAATGAGGCGATAAGAATGAGCCTTCTGGCCCATTCTTGGGTTGGTACCCAAGTCCCATGCCGTAATTCTAGCCAAGCGATGGTCATACACAAACTGACCACCGCGGCAGCGGACCTCGAACCTGGGTCTTCTCGCAACGCAAGCGAGTTCGCTCACCAGTCGACAAAGCTTGAAAGTACCAGGGATTCAATGAAAATTCAACGTATAATGCAGCCAAGTTGCAGTCCATGAACTTTTCAAACAACTGGCGAAAGCAAAATACTTCCTAGTAGTCCAAAAATTACCTACAGAGCAGTTTCATCTGGCATTGAGGCTCAAGTACAAGAATTAAATGCATGAGTTGCATGAGTAATAACCAGGTTCTCAAACGTCTCTACCCAGTCCCTGCACACTGGAGTGCTCACCACTGCACGGCTGTCACCAGCATGGAAACACTGGCAGCAGCAGCAGCAGCCTAACAGTTACCAGACGATTTTGAAGACCAATTTTGAAGTGTAGCCAATGGTGTTTCAATACAAGGGAATACTACTACGACAATTGAAGAGTCTATGACCTAGAGCTAAACAGGACAAGGAGGCACGTGCCTGAGACTCTACTTCATTTCACTCTTAAAATAACTAATTTAACATGCAGTTTTATCTGGCATCAAAATAAATACCACAATTAAGGGATCTAGGAACTAAAGCAGAACAGAGCAAGTCCCATACCTGATCATAAGTGTGGGACTCATCATTGTAGAGGACAGCACAGTAGGCATCCTGCATCTTGAAAAGGTTGGGGTTGCGTGTAGGTTCTGCGTCAGGCAGCTCAAGGTCTGATGGCAGTGAGAGGCCCTCGCTGAGGGTCAGCATGTCTCTTACGTAGTCAATAATGCATTCAATCACCACCTGAATCCGTGACACCTGAAAAGCCAAATTTTATAGAAATTACACAAGAAAAAAGTGATCTTCAATGATCGTTAGAAAAATCAGCAAATAATATATTTTCTTAGTAGGTAAAATGAAATAGAAAGAAACCACTACAAGGTCTTTAATTTTAAATTAATTTAGATTAGCGTTAGTAATTTTTTCCTAATAGTGAGAAACAAAAGACGCGTAGGTCAATAAAGATAACGAGAATGCTGAGAAAATAAAATATACGAAATGGGACAACAGGAACAGAATTATTGTTGTGGAACTGACAGCTGTCAGAACGACTTGTCAACAACCAGCACGAGAAACTAAGGAAAAGAAAAAGAACAGCTTACCTAATCTGGAAAATTAAATGCCGTTCCTAGAGGGAATCTGAAACATCAAGTCACCAAGAGAACCAATAAAAATTAACAAAATCAGAAGACCTTTCAAAATGCTCAAAAATTGTGCCTACTACTGAGAAAAGTCAAATCTCAATGGTGTGCTGCAGTACAGTCTTTTTCAAAGTACCTTCCCTAGCTACATTACAACAATATAGACTTACGAAAGCACTACATAAAATAAAATTGTCCTCACATATGCTATTCACCATGAGCACACATTTGGTAAGCTATTCAAAAGTAGCTAAAACAACCCAGAGGCAATTTGTTCTCGTCATAACGAGACTAAATTATGTTAACTCAAACTATACATATTTGCTGTGAAGATCTCACTTGATAGCTTGCTAAAGCTACCGTCTCTTTGTACAGAAAAGAATATCCGCTCAATATTTTTTATTTATAAATGCTACAAGCATCAATTAACTTTCAAACTAAGGTAAGATCGCACATGGTTTGCACATCGTACATATTTAATGGAATATTTTTTCTATAAAAAGACTGAGAAGCGCTTGGTTGAAGTTCGCACTCAAACAAATGAAATAATTACTCTGTTAAACACACGAGAGCCATCCTGCCCTGGTGGTATTTGATTTGAGTTATCAGAGGCTAAAATACTACAATGCAAAAACAAGTTTGCATTCTCGGAGATGCTTTAGGTCGAAGTTAAGCTGTGCGTTACCACACACAGAACACCAAGAAACCAAGAACACCTCGTCACAGAACACCAAGAAACCAAGAACACCTCGTCACAGAACACCAAGAAACCAAGAACACCTCG
>VCRD01000920.1:54423-83657 GCA_006783055.1 Trinorchestia longiramus
AAGAACACCGTGTCACAGAACACTTCAGCACAGAACACCAAGAAACCAAGAACACCTCGTCACAGAACACCAAGAAACCAAGAACACCTCGTCACAGAACACCTCGTCACAGAACACTTCAGCACAGAACACCATGAAGCCAAGGAAACAACACAGCCACAGTGACACACGCACCAGGTCAGGGTCGAGCTGTTTGTGTGAGCTCATGGAGATCCCCTGCGTGCCCTTAGCGTGCACGTCACAGAAGGCGTCGGAGCGCCACGCCTCCGTGTCCCCACAGTCACAATAGCCACCTCCTGACGAGGTGCTCATTTTGTATCTGGTGGCACCAATGAAACCATAAGTCAGACTACTCAAGTAAATTCAGGCATAACAGGCAAATAATTAATGTCTTGAAATAGCAGATCACAAACGTCCCTAGATTTAAACTCGACAAGCATCAATTATTTAGTAAATACGAATTTATATGGTTATTTCAACAAACCTAGCATAATCTGAGAATGTAAAACAACAGGGTAGTTATAGAAGCTAGACTTGACTCAACAGCAAAAAATTTGTAGATATCGATAAATGGGTTAAAAACATCAGCACAGTAAAATGAATAAATAAGGATTCATTTTCTGTGCAGGTATTAGTTTTTGATGATAACCATAGATGAAAATAATTTGCTTCTGAGAATGAAAAAGTTTCTAGCAAGGTCGCACATTGCAACGCTGATGGCAAAAACTTCATTGACATAATAATGACCCTCTCGTGTCAACCATCACCGCTATATGAAAAAGACAAGAATGATACCTAATGAAGGAATAGAATACACAATTAATATTTCTAAACAAATGTTAAAATTAAACTATTACTGTAGTTATAATATGTAAATATGTAAAGGTTCATAAAGCTTTTGATAATATGAGACTAACTAAAGGTTATTGGCACTGTAGTGCTTGCAGAAATAACTAGGTACAGTCTCATGCAGATACTTAGATGAGGCGTAACAGTATTGGTTGAAGCTTCACCTTTCAAATTTTTTTATTACGTAAGAACAAAAACATTTCCAAACAATTCATAAAACTACTGAAATGATCATTTTTTTAACATCTTCCATTGACAAAAACCATTATCCCCAGAAAGTTAGTAAAAAGAGAAGCAATTTCACAGAAAACATTAACAAAAATGATAAAAACACATTTTACATGTCTTCAATGATAAAATATCGTGCTCTAGTACACATTGCCTCTAGAACGCATTGCCATGAAGCCTGATCCAAAGGCTTTGACTAACCTGTGCTTTGTGTGTGGCGATGCTTTAAAACAATCTGAGCACAGGACACAGGTGGGATCAAAGCCACAGTCACGGCAGCCGTATGTTGGTTCTCCAGCGTTAAACACATACCCACAGAGGGAGGGTGCAGCATCCAGCTCTCGAATAGACTGTAGAGTTTGGTATGCATTAACATTGTGTAACTGAAAGTACATTTGTATCACAATAATTATCAATATCAAAACAAAAGAGGTACATTTGTCTCACACACTTCAATTGCCTTTGTAATCAACTTCAACTGTCAAAAACTTTAGGATGGCAATTCTACATTCATGTAACAGATCATCATCAAGATGAATTTACTTAACAGTTTTCAATGACACTTCAATTTTTCACTTCACAATAGCAAGTTGTGACAGTTATGGATAGATTGATATGATTAAGCTGCTAAAACTCTATGTCAATGTGACATTTCCATTCATACAAGCACAGATTATGGTCTACAATGAAAACTGTTGCCACCAAAGTGGTCAAGTGAACATCACCCCTTGCAGTACATGAGGTTTGAGTTCAAGTCCCATAATCACTGAGATCAGTTTCTGCCTAATCACCGATTGATGAGACATTCATCCTACCCCTAAAGACTCCAATGAGCCCAAAATCATGAAGACCTGACAAACCATTATTCTCATCAGAGCATGCCTATTCCATAAGCTTTGAAGTATTTATCAGCAGAAGTTGAACAAAATATACATTTCTGATAGCTTTGAGTTTTAAACTCACACTGTAGACATTATCAGGAGTGGATGAGCCAGCAATGAACTGATGCAGAGGGTCTGTGAGCTGCTTAGTCGACTGCTCTTCTTGCTCATCCAAGTGCATAGGGTTCAGATTAGGCTGGAAAGGTAAAATATAATTATAAGTACTACAGTGGACTTCATGTTAGAGCTGCTTGATGTACAAGTTTCTTCGTTTGCTAGTTATTTTATGAGTAAATATTTTTTGTTAACAAGTGCAATTGGAGACAGCCCTTTGATTGCTGGCTGAACTTTCCATACTAAAACTACAAACAAAATAAACTGCAGTGCACTTAAAACAAGTGACAAATTCTTTCTGATATACAATTATTATCTATTAAATAAACAATACTTAATATAAATAAAAAATCAGTGAAAAAGGAATAAAATGGCCTCTTGTAGTGTTTCCATACTTCCATTCATCAAAAGACAAACAAAATCATCATGAATGTGTTGATATTAAGCAAATATTTTAGGGCACGGAAAATTTTGTGCATGTTGCTGTGGCATTTTGTGGAAAAGACTAAAAAGGGAAAGATAGCATTGAGGTTAATATCAAAAGAGACATCAAGCTTGACCTATAACAAATGTTGCTCTGCTGTGTGACACTTTGATGGGCCTCATTGATACACTAATTCCCCATGGTGCATCAGCAAGAAAACAAACCATCAGCACACATCCAGAAACTATGCTCAGAAATACTCAATATTTTATAAAGAATTTCAAATGCCAAGAAACATAATACCTCAGCCACAATACTGCCAAAACCTTAGTCATTTCAAACAAATTTATACTATGAACAAATTAGTCATAGTTCTACAACTTGCTTAAATAATGAATAAATTTTTGGAGAAGAACTCTTTCAATGACATCATGTTTCTATTTACAAGCTAGTTTTATAAGACACAAATATGAGTTGAATGTCAAGAAACACAGTTTCTTTGAATATGTCAAGTGCTACAGGAATAGCTTTTCCAGTAAAACATATTATTCTTAAATAGTACACCAAGATTTAATATCATCTAATACCAAGAATGAACATCATGTGTTTATATATTTATATATTTATTTATTTATATATTTATTTATTTATGTTTCGTGTCATTTAAAAAAAAATTAGAGCAATCCAAGGCCTTATATACTCGAGTTCGTATCATGGATACCGAGTTCAGCAGGGTATTGCCCCATGATTCGGGTACATTGTACCCGAATGACACGAATTGCAGAGTCAATTGCAGCAGTAGAAAACTAAGTGTCTTAGTTTTTACTGGTTATGTTGTCATTAAAGAAATACTCAATTAAAATGTTTGTTCTTTGTGAATATATATAAACTAAATATATTGCTTTGCATTCTTATATGTAATTTTATTTAATATCTTTCCAACAGTATTTGCTATCATTTTAGATGGCTGAGTTCACTAGTTATGAGAGATTATTCAAAACACTAGATAGTTTCTGTGAAAGTTCTACAGTTTAGATTTTACTGATTTTAATTTATTATAAAGACTAATGTATTAAAGATTGACACCCAATTATTATCCTTTGAATTAATATTTTTCATCCCACTATATAATAATACCCAACTTGTTGCTTGCTTGGTCCATCTCTCTGCCATACTTTTAAGGGTTTAGATCATTGGTTCCCAACCTGGGGGTAATTTAGCAATTTTTTGGGGGTAATGGAGGGGTGACAGAAAAATGTTAAGAATTCTGAAAATCAAGAAATCAAGTGTTGACAAAACACTTGCAAAATGTTGACAAAATTTTGTGAAATGGGTAACATGCTTAATGTGGCATGCTAAATTGGGTAACAAGCTGAAAAAGGTTGGGAACCACTGGTTTAGATAGAAGGAAATTTGTCAATGAATAACAAGAGGAGATACCATGAAATTTTATCCCTAAATTATAATGGCATATATAGTTTCTGGAATATATATTTGAAAGTCAAAACACTGTTAGAATAGGTGTCATATTAGGAATATATGACACTACATACAATTTTACCATGATTTAAAACTTTTAATACTGCACATAAATAACATACTTTCATGTACACAGAACACATGCAAGCTTAGATATGAATTAAAATATTGATATAAATGAGAAATATGATACATAAGACTTCAGATTTTAGGTGAAAAGCATATGACAAATTTATATATAATACACTACATGAAATATACCAACACCATAGTCAGCAACCACTGCAGATAGACAATGAGGTCATGCATCTATGTTGATGACAGGCTTACTTGGGGAACACTTTGTGCAAACAACCATAGTCCACAGTGACTACAAAAATGCAATGTTGACGTTGACATTTGTCAACAGTGACTGCTAACACGTTTAACCAATGTAAAGTGTTTGAACTTGTCGAACTTTACAAAATGAGGATGATAAATTGTTTCAATAAAACATACATAATATTCCCATTCAATTGTAGTACTAAATTCATAAAATATTCAGAATTAACATGAAGAAGTTGTAATAAACATCAATTGTGAGTTCATAGTTAAGAGCTATAGACATATAGAATATGAAGCTTCCATACACTGATAACTCAAGCTGTCAGCACACCCTCATGGATGAAATTTTAGAAATTTGAGTATATTAAAACTACTACGAATTACTGCAGAGCCCTAAAATATGGTGTGTTCAATATCATTCTTTGAAGATTATGAAACTAAATTTTAATTTTCAACAGTACAGAATAAACATAATTTCATGACATTTAAGTTTGGAAAATTTCCTCATTTAAAACATGAACATTAAACTTTTAAATTCTCACCTGCGGAGCATAAATAAGTGGTACCGTTTTCCTCCAGTACTCCCTGAAGCTTCGGTTAGTGAGAGTACTCTCCTTGTGCTGACGAAGCCAATTCTGTACAATATCTTCAACTGATTCTTCCATTACACTACAATTTATAACTTCTGAAATAAAATACACAGAAGTCAAACTTTTTAGCAAGAAATGAAACCAAAAGGCAAATTTAGAGCTTTATATATAGTGTTGATAACTTTTGGTTATATTTTGAATTTTAATTTAAGAATAAGAACTGGCAATCTTAATTTAACAAACATTCAACATAAAATGAAGCCTACCATACCATTAATATGAAAATTGTACAACAAAATAAAATACAAAATCATATAAAATCCCTCTTATTATTCAAGTGAATAATATTCCTAAATGTAATATTTTGTAATAACTTTAAAATAATGTAATAGCACAATACTAATTTTTCATGTAAGATATTTCCATACATTAACATACATCAAAACAATATTCTATTAATGTTTACATCTATAAACTGATACTTCAAGATTTTGTATGTTTATCTGTTAATGGAACTCCATGCATCAAATTTTATAAAAGAAGCTCCTCTCATACTGAAGTTCATTCTCAGTTAAGTCAAGGTCAGCTAAGCTGTCAGTGTATCATTTCCCATATACAGGGTATAGCAATGTAGCTTCCTTTTTTGCCTTTCAAAAGGTTATTAAAAAAGGAAGGTATGTTGCTGCAACCTGTATATCAACATACTTCCTACAACAGCACCTAAAACCAACATTTTCAAGGTATAAACTTGTATTTTTTCACAACAAAACTACACAATTTTTCTCAAGAAATACATTGGTTGGTTGCATTGCAGGAAATATATTAGAACTTTCAGTATACCCCCTGCCATGTATATTAATACCCATGTAGTCATGCTACAAGGATAAGACAATTTATGATTACCTTTTAAGTGCAGACTAATTTTAGTTCATAATTGAACAAAATTTTTTTAAAGGATTTCTTGTTTCAAAATGAAGTTTTCTACATACATAAATAATTAAAATTTCAGGTCAACATTTTTCATCTATTCTTTTATGGTAAATGAGGATACTTCATGAAGGCAATCATATATATATAATATTACTTTTGTCCAATACATCCTACAAGAAAAATTTAAACATAAGCTGTAGTTTCATATCTGACTTATGACAAAAAATAAATGCCTTTTTCACATTCAGGCTCTACAAGCTCTTTTTTTTAGTCAATAAATTTTCATACTGTCACACTGTATAGCTTACAAAATGGTTGTCTAAAACTCAAATATAAAGTCATAAAAATCTATCTAAATACGTTGTTGTTGCTTCGAGCAACTCTCCAAATACGTAATTACTCATAGTGTAAGATAATATTAACTATTTACTGATTGCCTCTGTCCCCGTCAACTATAACTTAACCATTTGCCGCAGCCTGTTTTTGTCATCAAGCTTTGCAGAGGGTCACTGATGTCAAACAAAGCGAGTAAATAACAATATTAGTAGCTAGAATTACTTGTCCTTAGCACAAGATATCCTAAAAAAAAACAGTTCATGATCATGGGACAGTCCACTGACTTGCCAATTCCCACAAATATAGAACATACTTAACAAAGGGCTACAAGTGAAACTCAACGTGAGTTGACCCTATCAGCTGCTACCTGGCTTGACGGTGCTACCACTCGTCGCAATCTCACGACGCGTTTCAACCTTCATAAACGTCATTAACAATCATAGCAATATTTTTCTCGGCGGACCTCAATAGCGACGACAGCACCGTACAGCCTTAACGCCCATGTTTGCAGTACGCAGTTGTGCACTTAGGTATGCCAAAGAAAATTAATTGCAGGTATTGTCGGCTAAAAGAAATATTCACTTTCATTTCAAGTGTTTGAAGTTTCATTATCACATATAGTACCAGGAAGGGCACCTACCACTTTTATTAAGTAGCTAGTTTCGTAGAAATGTGACAAAATCATCAACAGTAATGTCAATTTCTACCTTTACGCCATACGTGAGAAATAATTGATATGAGGAAGAATATAATCTTTTTGAGTGACAAGCTTTCCAAAATAAATGGTGACATAAGAGGTATCATACACTCTATCTCTTATGACTGATTTCGTTGAAAATATTCTAAATGTTTTAAGCTAATTAAAAATTCACTGCATTGGTAGTTTCAGGTATCCATCCTAATGCCTACCTAATCAAAAAGCAGTGCTGAACTTAAAGGTAATTAGCGCATTCAAAGCTGCACATCTTTACGGATCACTTCTGAAATTAATGAAAACCCATAATAGTAATCCTAAAAAAGGCCACTATGATACAAGTTGAAAAATATGATGAAAACATCTTTTGTTACTTTGTGCTCAGTGAAATACCGAGGGCGTAATCAATTTTTAATATTGGGTGCAGCAACATAACTTTCTTTTTCAGAACTTTTTGAAAGACAGAAAAGGAAGTTATGCTGCCTTACATGTGACTATGAGAAAAAGCTAAGGATATGTTTAAACAGTATTTTTTTGCTATGGGACTAACATCAATTTACCCATTATGGTCTAATATAAATAAATATGCCGATACGAGCGATATGGAATATATGCGGAATTCAGCGTTAATTTTTCGATTAAATTAAAAGGCTGAACAAACTTTATTCCATTGTTATACATGAAATATATAATGTTTTTTGAATATTAAATGTTATCATCGCAAGACAAGTACTCATGATTCCACCAATGGTGTCCGTCTATCTTGTGACTTGAGGTAGAGGCTCGTAAGAACACGTTGCAACGATCTAGAACTTTGAGGAAAAAGTCTGTTTAAGTCAAGTCAGCTAGTTAGCCTTCCTGGTCCTGCATTGTTAACAAAAAAATTGAACGCTGCGTGTGCAAGCTAACCCTTGAAACCAGGTACATACTTGGCAACACAAACGCAGATCACTAACCACTAAGCTATAGTGGCAGCTGGGACTACTACCAATAAATATAACTACTCTCAATCTGTAAAATGTGAATTTGTTACTTACTTTGCACATCATTCTGTTTAAATAAGTGCTTTTATAGCAAATGTTAGGAATAAAGACCAACAAAAACATTTGAGGCCTTCCCAGTCCTACAATTTATACCCGTTGGGTATACGTACGAGTATGTTCAAGCCCTTAGTACTTCGCACACCCAAGAAAGTATTGATTGATTGCATCTAGATGATATGAACAAATAAATAAACTTTATTCCATTCAGGTAAACATAACATATACAATAGTTTTTAAATTCTTAATACTAAATAACATCGTAAGACTAGTGATCATGCGCCCAGCAATAGTGTCTTTCCATTTTGTGATTTGAGGTAGAGGCTCGTAGAAACACGTTGCGATGATCTGGAAGTTTGAAAGAATAGTCAGTTTAAGTCAAGTCCGTCAGTCAGCGTTCCAGGTTCCTGATTAACAAGCAGAGAAAGTTCGTCGCCCATACACGGATCCAAAATCTCGAAACCATGGACCTGGCAATATAAGCGCAGATTGTTAAAAACTATGCTATAAAGAGCTAGCTCTTAGTCAATGCTGTAGAGCACTGAGCCTTTAATTTTAATAATAATATTTCAAGTATCGTTTTATAGATTACATGTTTTTAATAGCTACTCTTTATCATTCAACAGATGCTAACCACTGTGTAAACCAATAAGAGTTAGAAAATACGGATCACTGGGCAAGACCAATAAGGGAGAACAACAATCCTATTTGTTTATATTCATCCACGTGGGTGAAATTGATTGATATTACTTCCCATTCCTCACCCACTTTCTATAACTTAGACCAGAAAATATTACTTTTACAACCAATACGAATGAAATGATCCTTCGAATTTCTCTGGCTGCCCAAACTATTAAAAGCTTTATACTTTTATACTCATTATTACAAAAAATAAAAGGTATTACGCTCAGGAAGGTGTTGCATCCATATATTGTCATATAGCATTGAATAATATTCAAGAAGCATTGTTCAGCGTTTTTTTTCTCATAATTCACTAATTTCTCTCGAACCTTGTTTATTTGTTAGCGTTCATATTCTGTAATGTTAAAGAGTCGCCATTGCAATATATTTAAAAAAATAATAATCTTTAACCGCAAAATAATGATCACACTAGTGAATTATTGAGCAGCAGCACATCATTATTCGTGCAACATATTGTACTAAAAAAGTTACTTTCACGACTTTGCTTTACTTGATTCCAAAACTTTCTACATGTTGAGCAAAACTAATATGTAAGCATCTACAGTCCAATAAAGACTTAAGGATTCCGACTAAGGTTGGAAAACAATAGCCACATTCTACGTAACAAAACGTAGACGTCAATAAAATATCTTCCTTCTCGTTTTATTTTTGAGCATCGACGTTGGTAATTTCCTGCGCCCTAACGAAGTCAATCACTCCTAACGAGCGCTGTGTACATTTTTTGAATGCAAAAGTTAGCTCTACCATTATTGACATTAATTAGAAAACGTTAGTTAAGAGACAGCAATGGTGAACTCTAGAAGAGATATTCTCTGGATAATTGAAACGATGAGTTATGCAACGTATAAATTTTATGCTAAAATAGTTATTCATGATATAATATCCATTTGATCGAATGAACGGAAGGTGTTTATAGAGTAGGGGATTAAATATAGAGCATGTACAATAAATAAACTAAAGGCACAAGTAGCAAGGCTAATATTGCACAGAAGAAGAGCCGTGACCATGACATCGTGTCCACACTTGACTTGGAGGTAGTCAGTGGCACAAATCGTGGGTCCGTGAGAGCTGCTGCAGCCTCATCCAACGAGGGCTTTTGACTCACAACCTTCTCTTTGATGCGCGCCAAATCCCGACGCATGTTTTCTAGAAAATGTCGAGCTTCTCGCCTCGACTCCTTCTCTCTGAGGATCTGCTGGATGCTGATGTAGCCGACGCAAGAGTCGCAGTCTTCACCTTCAGCAGTGCAGCTGGACCAACTCCTGACGGAAGATAGCGATTGGGTCCTGCCCACAGCACGACCAGGCAAGCCATTAGTTGAAAGCCCGTTACTTTGTGGCACTTCGTTTGCCTCTGCTTCCAGAATTTCATTGAGCTCAGAGTGAGGCTTCACGGGAATTTTAATGTTGCTAAGAGCGTGAAATTCGGAGTCCCTTTGGATGCGGTTTACTCGTTTCAACTCCGACACCTGCAGCAATAAGAAACGCAAGTTATTAATTAGCAAAAACTCTAAAATTGTTCAATTTTAAGAAATCTCCCATATAACCACACACCTTTCAAATGCAAGGTGTTTATTTTTGAACATAATACCGACGGCAATTAACAACATTTTCCCTTGTGATTTTTGGAGACAGATCAAAACTACCTTCATCAAAAAATTCCATTATTTCCAATTTTAACACTAAAGACACTCCGCTTATACCATGGAAGCTCTTTACTAACAGGCACAGTATTTTCCCGTAGTAGATGAACCATGAAACGCTGTTTTCCAAGTGTCACGCCTATTTGTAATAATTTTATTTGAAAAGTGAGAGTGAGAAACACCAGGCCTGCTAATCGGTCATCGACAACTCGAAGGCACCACTCACACTGATCCTGTAGTTGAGGGCGAGCATGAGGAGCGTTTCCCCCTCCCTGATGGGGCGCTCCACCACCTTCTCGTACTGGGGCAGTAGCGGGGGCGCCCCCTGCAGCTCCTCCTTCAGCAGCGGCATCTCCAGCTCCTCAGACTCATCCTCCACACTGTACACAATTTATGAGCAGTGAATAGACGTCACATCTTCCCTTTGTCCTGTTCTAGCAATGATCTATACGCAAGTATACGTCACATCTTCCCTTTGTCCTGTTCTAGCAATAATCTATACGCAAGTATACGTCACATCTTCCCTTTGTCCTGTTCTAGCAATAATCTATACACAATTTGCCATCTCATATTCGGTTTTCCTTCGCTTTCATATCTCTCTGCTGAATTTCAAATATTTTTAAAGAATAGTTAAGGTCACATCTTCTTGGCTCTGCACTCAGTGAAAAATATGTGACAAATATATTTGAGAACCCACTCGTGCACACTGCCCTCAGTCATGCAACCACTACCATTGCCTCGAGTATTGGTGACAAATATTTCGCTACTAGAAAATATTATCTTCCACGATATTTACTACTCCCTCTAGTCGGAAACAGCTGGTGCACAGCAGGGAGAACATTCAGACACTAATGTCCCGGAAAACATCCGGGAAATTAATTATGTACCTTTTTGCAGTTTAATGTATATTGTTGAGCTTATAATGTATTCGTTAAATTTTAAGTTTTTCCCTCTGCCCCAAGTATTTCCTATCAACATCAAAAATTGGATGCACCAACTGTTTACTACTAGGGTTAGTAAAAAAAGGACCATTTTTGCATGGAATCATTACACGCGATGGAAAATGAATACATTTTAAGAACACGTAGAGAAGTAGACCAGTGATTGGATGCAACAGAATTACCAAAAACACTACCCAACACACAAAAAGATACGAGTGGAAAACTCATTTCATTTGCTTTATAACATTCGTTCACAACTCAAAAATCCGTACAAACTTTTCCGGACACTCACGAACCTCGAGTCTGCCTCCTCGTAAAGACACCTGAGCTCGATTAATAAATCAACTTTTCAAGACAAACATAGGTATTGTACACAACAGATGCATTCATTCCAGAATATTTGGTTTGTGTCCCGGCCCTTATTGAGCATACATTGATCTACAAGGACCTTATGGTTGCATACAGCTTTTTCATGTCAATGTTACCTTGGTCAGTTAAGAAGAAGTACAGTACCGCCTATTTTTTTCTTTACGGGCTAAACCTCCACTGTAGATATAATTATTAAGACGTACAAACCGCAGTAATGGTAAAAGAAGTTCGAGACAAACATGAATTTGACTCTTAAAATATCAGATGAGAACTTTCTGTTATACTTCGTTTCAAAAATATCTGACAAGCAATTTATTGATTGAGTAACCTAAGTCACAACCAATCCAACCGAAACTCAGTAAGCCAAGTCAAAAGCCTAATACAGTAGAATTCCTTAGAACCGGCACTCGCTGGCCAAGCTTTAAATATTTATTTATTTATTATGTTTTTTCTTTTTTAACTGCTTTAAGCAATTGATATTGTTTTCCTTTTATGTCTAGCGCGTCTATGAATTGTTTGTGGTTACTTGGGTGATATTAACTGGCAACTGCAAAGTCAAATGAATGCCGGTTAAAAAGACTTCTACTATACATCCACTTGGAACAATGAATTGACGTGAATTTATTGCAGCTATTCCTATGAACAGATGTGATGAGTACCTGCCACACAGCTGCTCAGGTCATGGGACATTAAAAAGAGAATCTCAGCAGCCACAGCTGCATTAGGCACCGGGCCTGCAGTTACGCAAGTAAAACAGTCATTTCTAATTAGTTCGATACTCTGAGGTACAAATGAGTCATAGATGGCCAGCTGCACCCCAAAGAAAAAATTCAGTACTTTGAGATTGTCAATACCGAGAGCATTGATATAGCTGAAACGAATCAACAGAAAATGGTAAAAATAAGCTGTATTAGAAACGTATTTTTAATAACAGTCTTAACTGTCTAATACGGATTACTTAATAAAACTGCCTCGACTCCGATTCACAGTAGATTGAAATTACCATCTTCACGGGAACTCTATCAAAGATTCTCCGAAAAAAAAGTTTTTTTTTCAATGTTTACGTGAACAGCCAGTTCTTGAAACTCCTAATCCAGATTTGAACGTTCGTCTACATCGCTCATCATTGCGCAATAATTTCGATTCAGGGTATTTTCTATATTCATTGTTGTTTTGCTACTTTTGATAGAAACTTAGGAAACAAAAGTTCTATAAGTCCGAAAATAATAAATAATGGTATTTTAATAAAAGACTAAATTCCTCAAAATTACAGCGAATTCTACGTACACAAATTATAATCACGTGGAATTTGGACACTCACCCGTAACGTCTCGAGCTGAAAGCCTTCATATTAACATCTGAAGCGCTGACTGCCTTTGTAATTTGAGCCCACGAGTGCACACGTGTTTAGAGAGTCTTTTATGTACACAACTTCTTTCTTTGCCCTGCATATTGAATATAGACTGCCATCAACTCTCCTCCACAGTGGTCACGAGGTCTGCTCAATATATAAGAAAGCAATGATATGAAAAGAACTTCAGGGATCCATCAGACTTTAAAGTCCACGACTAGCAAAGCTGCGTCTGGGCAAAAAGATCGCAATGTATGTATATACATACTAGATTACATTACAAAATGTATTCTTGCCAACAAAAAGAAAAGAGGTTAAAATAGCACACATACGCAATAAAGATGGCAACACACAGTGGATCGTTACAACGTTTTAACATAGATGTTAATTCCATAAGTCGACGGTGTGATATAATGAGAAATAAGTCAAAAAAATTAAGAAATGGAATTAATGCAAAAACTTATCGCACTCAAAAATGAAAGTGAAACAATGTATTTACGGAGGGAATGAAGAACTCACGATCTAATATATCATAGGCAATAAAAAGATGCAATAAGCTAGGAACTGATTTTTAATACTAAATCCAGCGAAATGAGCCGAAATTTAGATTTTATTGGGGTTTTCTATTCATTGTCCCGAAATTGTGCGACACAAAGAAATGTGAACCTCTTGGGCTAATGGACCAAATTATAGAAAAAGTCATGAATTCCAGGAAACTTTTACATTACACTAGCTTCTAAAATGTTATTGTGGTTAACTTCTAAAAAATGAAACCCTTAAACCTTAAATTCGCGCACCAGTTATGCTTATTCATACGTGCATCTAAATACATGCAGTAGTTTGTTTAAAGTGACCACGTAGGACTGCGGTTGTAGAAAATATATTCTCAAACAAACAAAAACGTATATTTCCAATAAAGTTGGTACATAAGAAATGTAACAGCATTGGTTTTTAAAAATGCCTTATCATAAAATCCTTAAGTGGTAGGTATTCTATGCGTAGTATCATAGATGATAGAACAGCAGTACCTACGGGTATACATAAACATTCACATCACGCAATGAACGTTAAATATACATGGGGAAAGTGGTTGTGACTTCATTTCCTTAAATATGATTATTATGTCGCCTTATAAAGATGTTGTTTACCAGTGATTGATGTGCTCAATTTTCAGAAATAAGCAATCATTAAACACAACAACTGAACAGACTGACCTATAGCTTTTATTAACTGGGTCCGCAGCAGCTATCAGGTTGGTGCAAAAGTTGTTGCCGGTTTGAAAAAGAATTTAAAATTATCTAAATTGATATTATGTCTATTCCTAGTGCTGATTTATAATATCATGAGTAATTTAAACCTCTTTCTTTAAGACTACTAAGGAATTATTCATATTTTACTGCATTATTTGTATCTATGTTCAACCCAACTAAAGAACATATCAGGCATGCTTTACTCGACGAGTTTCATAGAGGTTTCAGTGCAAGTGCTGCAGCACAAAACGTTCAAAGTGCATATGGAAATGATGCTGTGAAGGAGAGAATTTGCAGATGGTGGTTTTCCCGTTTTCGTAAAGGAAATTTCAACTTGAAAGACGTGGTTAAAGGTGGTCACCCAAAAAAGCTTGATTTGGAGTTGTTGAAAGCCGCTGGTACTGAAAATTCGACAGTAACTTTGAGAGAACTGGCTAGCCAATTTGATGTAACCCATACAACCGTGGTACGCCAACTGAAACAAATGGGAAAGGTTTCAGTATTCGGAAAATAGGTTCCGCACGAACTGTCTCCTGAGAACCTGTGCTAACGTGTTTCTTGTTGCGAATCTTTGCCTTGATTGCAACTTGATTGGGAAGTTTTACCCCATCCAGCATTTTCTGTGGACCTCGCCCCTTCTGATTATCACTTATTTCGAGGAATACAGAACCATTTAAATGGCCTTAGGTTGACATCACGGGAAGATATTAAAACTGAGTTGGATTCATATTTCGCATCAAAACCTAAAGAATTTTAGAAACGAGTCATATATAAACTCGTTGACTGATGGAATCAGGTCATAGAAGCCCAAGGATGTTATTGTTATGGATAAATTCTTAAAAAAAAACTATTATTCATTCTCAAAATTGAGCTTACAAATTGGCAAAAACTTTTGCACCAACCTGATAATAACCTAGTCAAACATTTACTGGTTGTTACTTCAGGAGAAAGAACAAAAAACTCGGACTGGAAACACATAATATTGTTTTTTATCAGAGAGCACTCAAATCATGAGTGAATCGTAGCGAGCCACGAGTTAGTTTATCAACGTACAATTGAAAACATGAGCCAGAAAAATTGTGGATTTCCAGGACCCAGTGATGAAAAAGCGTTGAGTGAACTTTTCTTAACAACTAGGAACATCGGGCGGTATTGTCTCCTACACTCCAGGTTGTGTCTGTCTCCTACACTCCAGGTTGTGTCTGTCTCCTACACTCCAGGTTGTGTCTGTCTCCTACACTCCAGGTTGTGTCTGTCTCCTACACTCCAGGTTGTGTCTGTCTCCTACACTCCAGGTTGTGTGCCTCCTACACTCCAGGTTGTGTCTCCTACACTCCAGGTTGTGTCTCCTACACTCCAGATTGTGTCTCCTACAAAATTGAACTCCCTGAGGTCAAATTCAGATTAGGATTGAGATAAAGGTTAGGAATGAGATGAAAGTTAGGAATAAGATGAAGGTTGGGATTGAGATAAAGGTTAAAAATGAAATACTGGTTAGAAATGAGATGAAGATTAGAAATTATGAAAGTTGGGATTGAAATAAAGGTTAGGATTTAGATGAAGGTTTGGATTGAGATGGTTAGGACTTAGTTTTATCAATAATTTAACCATGCAACACATAACCATACATTACCCTGTATGCTTAAAGTATATAGATGTTATAGATGTAAATCATACATTTTTGTATACATATATTGTTCTCTTCTACCAACCCTGTTGCAAAATATCATGCATTTTCTCTTCATTTAGGTCATTGTTTTACTTCAAAGAAAATCCATGCTATTTTAAAAATTTAGAAGATATTGATAATGCTCCTGTCATACTCGGCAAATTGAGACACAGTCATGAATACTTTCTTTAATTCTTTCCTTCAGAGTTTAGAATCAAAATGCCTTATATTACAGTTAAAAGAATGAAATTATTTTGCCTTAGAATTTTTCATATCAAACAACCCCTATGGAAACACAAAACGAACTGTGGTACTGTGTTGGAAAGTCAACATTTTACTGGAAAATTCCTATGGTCTCAATAAATAGATAAGTATCTCTGACAGAGCTGCTTCACATGTAGAAATGACTATGGTGCTAAAACTTAATATTCTTTTGCCTTGTATTTAACAAAACACAAAACAATTTGAACTTTTCATAATTCACAGTTACATGTGATCATATTTTACATATTGTGGAACCATTCCTCAAACTTCTTATTAATAACCATGTCATACATGCTGCTATGAACTTTATTTCTAAATTCATTCCAAAGAAGCTCACAGAGAGAAAATTTTCAACAAAAATCTTCAAGCTTTGAAAAATACAATGAAAGTACCTTAGGTTTAGGATCATTTAGTAAAATATAAGAGAAGAGAGTAAGGAGAACAATAGGTTTACTCATAGATGAAGTACCAGTTGAATTAAAAAACTCTGTACCATCAGAAGTCAGTATTAGTAAAGACCAGAATGCAAGGTTGTTTTATTATGTTCAGCCATAAAATCAATTGTGAACTACATGTGAGAATCAAATAATTTTGGTCTCTTCTCTAAAAAGCCTGAATAATGCTTTGAAATCCAAAGCCTAAGATGAATCAATTTTTAATGCATTTGTTTATTGATAAGATTATGTTTTGACATGCCCTATGAATTACATTAAATAATAATATCCATGGTTTTTTGTAGGTTCCTACATTTGAATAAAATAAGAGAAATATTACATATATTAGTTAATATATACATTTAATTAGTTACTAATCTTCTGTTTTTATGAAAGTTTGACCACATAAAATTATTCTACTACATCCTTCTTATAGACAGAATTTATTTTATCATTTTTTATTGCATTGAGGTCTTATATGTTCAGTCTGATATGTTTACTCCTTGTGAATGCTTCACTGTGATATTATTGATATTGAATATTGTACATGTGTTCTATATCTAATATTGTACATGTGTTCTATATCTAATATTGTACATGTGTTCTTAAAACACAAATAAAAAATAAAAATACATCACACAATGCCAGCAACTCCACTAGCTGTGGATAGTTTCCACAGTAATATATATGAGAGTAAGATTGATATAATATTTCTGCAACATAAAATAATCACAATAAAATAAAATATATTCTCAACTGGACCAAGAATTCATAAATTACAGCACTTGTAAAAATATAAAGAGTAGCTGAGTGGTTTATGATCTGTGCTTGTGCTGCCAGGTTCCTGGTTGTGAGGAATTTAATCTCCAAATAGTCCTTAACACATTCATGCTTGCAGACGGCTATAGACGTCAGGCTGCATCAGATGTCTAACGTTTATAGCCATCTGTGAGCATGAATGTGTTAAATTTTCTCAGCTGGCAACACAAAGACCAGGTGAGCTGCCAGACTGTTTAATTTTCTCACTTTTAGATGATTGCCATGTACCACTACAAGCCTCTATCTTACATCACCAAAAATATGGTAACAGTTGGTGGGAGTATGATCACTAGCCTTATGATGTTAGCATTAAAAACCTAAAAGAACATTGTACATTCTATGTAGAGAAATATATCTTATTTTTTCTGTTTGGTTGTTTAAATATTGGTGTGCACACAAGAGACAGTAACCTTAGAACCTAGTTCTATTTCAGCTATAACTTCAACTTCAAAGAAGCTCTTACCCGAAAACTTTAAAATAATGTAGTAAGCAATTTAATTTAGCTGCAGGAAGCATATTGTATTTTGTGAGCAAATAAAACAAGGCATTTATTTTGATAAGCAGAAATGAAAAAAAAAAATTATTTCAAATTTTGTATCGATAGATTGCCAAATTCTCAAACACATTTTTTCACTTAAGAACAGCATTCCTAAAATTACACCTCTATTTGTGCATAGTTATTTCTTTCATACATACATACACTATAGGAGGTTCCAAAAAACTATTTTACAAGTTTATACTACATTCCCAAAACATAATCAATATGTCTTGTCGATCTGACATGTGGTTACACGCTGGCGCAGTCCAGAAGCACACAACTACCCCTCTCACGTCAAGTGCTCGACTGATATCTATGCTCTAATTTCTACAATAGCAATACTGTGCAATAGTATGAGCAGCTGTTTGTCAAGCAGCTTGAACAGTAATAATTTCAACTTAAATATCAAACAATGAATATCGATCATCAAAATGTATTGAAACCTTATGGATGAAAGAGAAAGAGAGAAGAAGGGGTCCAAGGGTGATGGGCCACACGTTTGTGATAAGGTAACTTATCCACTCTGTAAATGCGGAAGCTGAGACAAAGTTTCTGTAAACAGGCAATTTTTAACAGAAAATAATTGAATTGATAAAAAAAAGTTTCTCTTAAAATTCTAGCATATAAAAAGTGACACAATCTATTTTATTTTGGAAATACACTAATACCAAAATTTTCAGGTATTATCAATACTACTTTTGTTCTTCCATTTGAAGCTTGAGCTACAGTTGAAATACATACAAGTGACATACGGAATTGCATTGAATTGAAAAATATTGTGAATAAATAAAACATTAACACGTACAACTGAATGAGCAATGGCTATAGAGCTCAGATATTCTACTTCGAAAAGTAAAAAAAAAAAATTACTCCTGCCGTCTGTGGGCATTACATTACTGCTGCAAATGTATACAAAAGAGTAAATTCACTTCATTCTGAGATATCACGCAGAAAAGCATAAATTCACATCACATGAGAACGGGCTATCAATTCTTAAAGCTTACATTTTAAGACTAGTGATGTTCCTCCCAACGATTCTTCTTGTCTCCTGTAATGTGACTTAAGGGAGAGGTGCGTAGGGCATTCGATGAGATATGGTGACTCCGAGGACCCTTTATTACATCCAGGACATGTATCGCGCCAGTTGAGTTGATTATCTCGATTAGTCGAGTCTATTATCTCGAATATTAACACGTTGACTCCGATTGCCTGATTGGTGTAAAACTTCACTTTGTACGCATAGTCACTAGAAGGATCTGAAAAAATTACAGAACCTAACCTAAGTGGTACACATACGTACCACTTCGGAGTCAACGTGTTAAGTTACACGGAGCGACGTGCTAGTAGGCTTCTGTCCCGAGGTCGGGTTTGTTGGTTGAAATAGTGCAGCTAGTTGATGTTTCAGCATTGCTAGTGAACAAAAATAAGGACGCAGACAAGAGCGTGCACATGAAACAGTCGAGGACGTAACACGCGAGATACAGAAAGGCAGTTGCGTACGAGTACCCTTGGTAAGGATCCTTGTTGTGTTGTATCTCTAATTTCATTTGATAAATTACAACAGCTATTACTATCAATAACACGTATCAACCTTACTTTAAACAAACGATGATGAATACATGCATTTGGCATTTTAATCAATATTATCAAGGTCAAGAACATGAAAGATGATACAAAAGACACATTTAATTTTACAAGCTATTTACAAGGAACTATCACAGCCAAAAACTCGTCGGAACTTAGGAGCAATTGAGACACCTCAGCAATGACATACAACTATAAGCGTTGATATCATGGACCCACTTGGCCGTTACCAAACTTTACTTACCCTCAACAACATCTCATACTTGTTGGTTAAGTTATTGCCCGCCTGAGGGCTACAAGTCGATGCATAGGAGCATACTACCAGAAAATAAAATGACTTAAAAAGACAGCAAATTTTTCTTTCGTCATATAACATCTATAAAAACGATAATACTTCAGAACAGAAGAGGAGTAGCCATCATTGTGAAAGGAACAAGACGGTTCTGAAATAAACTTTGGTCTATAACGATAAACTTGCGTCGAAGCAATTAAGACGAGTGAACCAACACTTGGAAAACAAATGGAAAAAGATCCATTAAGCCAGTTTTCAAACATTCAGAACATTGCAACAGTAACTGCTGACCTCTTTTAACACATTCATTGCGGTGTGCCCACCGTGGGTCACTCAGGTCAGGTTCTATAATTTTTCAAAGCTTTCTAGGGACTGTATGTACAAAGTAAAGATTTGTACCGGCTAGGCAACCGCAATGAATGTGTTAAAGCCACACCTACGATGGTTGGTTGGTAGAACTGGAGCCCTCCAAAAAAGGCTCCAAATAGGCTTCTGGCAAGTGTAGTGACACTCAGCCCACCAGCCTGGACTCCAGTAACTGCACTGCAGCTCAGGTTCTTGTCAAAATTTCAGTTTCTCTGTAAAAAGGTTCTTAGGTAGTTGTCAAAGTTTCCACTTACTCTGCAAGAGGTTCTTAGGTTCTTGTCACAGTTTTCAGTCTTTCTGTAAAAATTCACAAAACTCATATCAGTATTAGTTCAGGAGAGTAAGGGAGTCCGTCCAATTTCCTTTTCTTTTTTAGAGATCCTCCAGCCTTCCCACAGTGGACAGCAACTGGGCTAAGACTCTTATGATGCGAAGTTGCACTCTAGACGAGGAGTCACTACCACATCCCCCTACGATGGTACACTAACAGAGTACTTACCAAATACCACGCTCACAAGTTCAATATCTCTAGTAAAAAAGATCAACCAATTCACTGTTAATTAATGTACATTTATGATGAGTTGAAAAGGAAATTTTTTCTTTGCTAGCATAACGGTATCTCCTA
Source organism: Trinorchestia longiramus (assembly GCA_006783055.1). Lineage (NCBI taxonomy): Eukaryota > Metazoa > Arthropoda > Malacostraca > Amphipoda > Talitridae > Trinorchestia > Trinorchestia longiramus. The sequence continues at coordinate 75,159 of VCRD01000920.1, forward strand.
TCAATCGCCTTGTAACTAAGAGCCGAGTCAAAAAACTGGACGCTCAATATAAAGTTTACATCTGGTGTGTATTTTGCACTAAGATTGCACCACCATTAAAAGTCTCTGAACAAGTAAAGTCAAAAACTTTGAGCATTCCTCCTGTCTCCACAAATCGGCCACTCATCATAAAATAAACTCGGAAAAGCCGCAAGTGTTAACACATATGTTCATTTGTGCCCAAATATGCACTTGAAGCACAGAAATTCACTCATGTATCCTGCGAAGGCGCTGGCACGGCAGCTGCAGCCTTCCTGTTGTCTTCATCCACCAGGTACTGCAGCAAGTCCCTGATGCCTGAGAACTCAGTCCTGCTCTGAGGAGGCTCATTCCGAGGCACAGCAGGCAGCGTTCGTCCCATCTTCTCGCGGAACTCCGCCATCTTGACCACGTCAAAGAAATTCACATCCAAGAGACATTTACATAATTAGCGAGTTTAGCGTAGAAGTAAATAGAACTTAAGAAAGAAATGTTACTTATTACCATGCACATAAATCTATTGACCTATGTACAGCTATTTGTTCTTACCTTCATATAACAGCAGACAATATTAAATAATCGCTCTTTGTTCATATGGGTAAACAGTAGCACGCGTTCTTCAGCTATAACCTCCACATGTAACAAGCCTCTCTAATACCTGGTCAATACACTTACTTTATCTTGAAATATAACTAGTAATTTTACATGGGTTTGGAAAAATGTATATGCAGTTTTTCCCTGGTCTCTCAAGCATCTATCTGATGTCTTCACCAGACAACTATGTATAACTCATATAATTTTTGATGGAGCAGCCCATGATAATGAAAAATAGTTTCAAGTCAAATATTGTTAAAAATATTGCAACACCAACCGTATGTACACCCATGAGCTTCCAGACGCCATAGCAGAAGATTGCAAAACCTGAGACTGAGTAGAGCGTTGCTCTGCCTAGCGCTCGCATGGCCAGAGAACCTCCAGACTCCATGGTTGCTTGGCCCGGCACTGGCTGAACAGAAAATGTACGCATCTTAGGTTCAAAATAAATATAGACTTGACATCTGATGAACATGTTACATGGTAACTCAGGTGATATCACTCGTATAACTGTATAGCCTCAGTGAAAAAACAATAGTAAGAGATGGAGAAAGTATTTAAAGGGTCAGGAGAATTTTTGTCATATCAATATACTTTATAGTAAGAGAAGAGTCTTAAGATACATATCAAGTAACAGAATTTAAATAATATATTTTTGTTATAATTTTAATTCAGTGAAGAGATGAAGTTATACTCAACCCATAAATTGAATAAATAGTTCTCATTCATTATACAAACAGTTTTATGAAGTTATTCACAGAGTTTTGAGTTTATTTCACACATGAAATTTAACTGCCCACTACAGGACAAAGATAAGTTTAGGCCTCCTGAAGACTGGTACCAGAACCAGCTAATTTTCAGGAGTAGCTGAAGAATTGTAAGTGTATTTTGAAGCACATGCACTGAAAGAAGCATGAAGTACACAAAAACTCAGAATGCATCACCACATTATGAGATGGTAAAAATGCTTTAAAAAAGTACATGAAAACTTACAGTGACACTTTTATTGAACAAAGTAGGCTCCTGCTTCTTGACCCAGCCTAGAGTCATTGCAAATCCTCCAACTAGGGAAAGGCTTGTCACTCCAGTTAGGAATGCAGCAGCTGTAAAAAGAACCAAAATTAATTCATATGAACAAAAATTTATGGGAATGAATTGGTAAAAATAGTAAAAAAATCATGTAGACCCATTACACAATATGCTGGATAAAGGAGTAAAGATTTGTAGATACAGATTTTAGAGGAGAACTTGAAAAGAAGATTCCTTGTCTGAAATTGGTAACAAGCTGCATTGATGGAAGTATGAGTTGTATGTGTTGACTCACTCTGTACATTTCACAATATAGGAAACAATAATGAGCCTTACTTTCATTTGAATTCAGACAAATCAATCGTGTACCTGACACATTCCCTTAGTTAACCCTTAAATAAAGTTCAAAAAATAAAATGCTCATCATCAGCTATTATTAAGAACTCTTTGCAATGTTTATCACTATTTAATACTAAACAGAATCTGATTTGGCAGTGACAGATTAATGCCTCATCACAAGTTTCAAAAATGGATATAGTTTTATTCATATTTTGTAAAAATAGTTGGCAGATACAGTAACTCAACATGCTCATTGCATATTGGGCCACATAATCACCATTACAATTGCACTTTTTTGTATTGGTCTGCTCATGTCAACAATAGAATTTTCCCATTGCTATTCATTACATTCCTTAAAATTTTGAGATACAACCAGAAATCGCAATCACTTCTTTCTGTGCTGCATACAAAAGCCAGACTGTCATGGGAAGCTCAAGAAGTCTGATGTAATACAAGAATAAACATGTGTTCTACAATGCAGCAAAGGTATTAAGTAGCAATAAAACAATACAATATTGAATGAGAATTTTTAAAAGTAGTCATAATTTCCTAATATATGAAAGTAAATACATATATATCAGCAAGATCACGGCATGGGACTCACGGCATGGGACTCACGGCATGGGACTTCGGTATTGAACCAAGAATGGGCCAAACGGCTCGTTCCTATTGCCTTATTCTATTCTAAGATCTCTGGGATTGACTTGAAGTCTCTTACCTTTGTACTTGAAATTTGGATCTTCTTTTTTCTTGGATTCTTCCATAATATCACAAGTACTTAGCTTTTCATTCATTGTAAAAGGAAAACACAATAAATTAATTACCCAACACTAATTAGATCTGTTTTAAAAAGAGATTTGGTTCTGAAATTAACAAAGAAATTCAGAACATTGATACTAGTATTGCAGTTAAATAATTGACATGCCTAAAAAATAATGACTCATAGAAAGATTATATTAATGTCAAATTTATAAGCTTATGAAAGTATATCAAAAAGATAAGTAATTGTAGGTTACAATAAAAACTGTAATCTTGAGAATAAAATCAGAAAAGGCCAGCAGCAGAATTTGTGGAAGTAACTGTATTTGAGCAAAAGTCTACAGAATATGACATCAGTTCCAATTTCAAAATGAGGAAAAAATCATGCCTCCATAATAATAAAGCCAATATAAAGATTTTTATGATTATTCATGTATATTCTGCTCCAAGCAAATGTGAATACAAATGAGAAATGTTGACATTTAAATTGGTTGACAAAGCAGATGTGAAATGAGGAAATATGAAGTCTTTTCCTAGAGGTGAGTTTAGTCATTTGGATTTTAGAGTCACTCTAGCACAAGACCAAAGACACTAAGTTGCTGGACTGATAGAACTGAGACTCTTTAAAAGCCTTCAAATAGGCTTCTAATAAGTGTAGAGTTCTAAAAGAATTAAAAAATTACAAAAACACAAGTGGTAGGATAAATGATTTAAGCAGTTTTTTCTTCTTCTATGCCATATATTGTGGCTTTAAAAATTAGTTCATGTAGCTCCAAGCTAAAATTAGGCTCAGTTTTTGCCCACTCTCCTTGATCTGCAAAGAGTGACTTTCAATGTTGATCAAGGAATAAGAAGAGCATTTGTCAGCAAGAAAACTGACTGTAATAAGATCCTGAGCCATTGATATTAATGGAATGTATTCAATCAGCTGTTTTAATGTACATTCTCAGCTACACATAATCTGTTTTCAAAGTCTATCATTAGTTGCTAAGTCATGCCTAACACAGTGCCGCACATGAGCCGGTGTATCGGCACTGAAACCCAGGGTCCAGTCTGGGCGGTGTAGCCTGGAGCTTCTGAAGGCCGATAAGCAAATGGAGGAAGTTTACGGTACAAAGTGTCACAGTAAAATCCACTCCTGAGAACAGAACTTTGGAGCAAAGTAGTTTTCTTCTCCTACGTCGTGTGTGTTTGGGGCTTCGAAAAGTTGTTCATGTCGCCCCAAGTTACAAGGTAGGATAAAGGAGTCAAATGTTTATAAACATTGTGTCAGCTGTTCCTCAAAAACGGACAGTGAAAAAACGTAACTTTTTATTTTCCGGTTACATTAAGCACTGCCATGCATGAGCAAACACAAGACTTATGTCAATAAAAATGAACACCAACAATTGGTCAATTCTAATTTATGTTTTCTGTTCCAAGTCAGGGTTTGTAAATGGAGGAGATGTCATTCGTCGTCTAAATTTAATGCAACTCTATTACCTGACGCGTGCGAAAAATACTAATATCGATCAATTAAGCAACTTTCGCTATTATTCTCATTATCTACGACTTAATTCTAGTTATTTTTAGAACCAGGTTCTTCAGTAAACATTAACAAGTGATACCAAAGTTACTTTTTTGTATGGCGCAGAATTAATGAGGCTGAACCACATAACTTTTTCGTAATATACAAACATCAGCCATACAGTTGAATTAAAAAGTTAATGATGTATAAAAGGGACTATAATTTAATGACTAGTCTCTAATCAAATTATAGATAATTAAACAATTAAATTGCAGATACATTATTTATCACATTTGCTTTGTTCAGTAGCTTACTTTTTTCTTACCGAGCAATATAATACTGGGACGACACGAATACTTTCTCATAGGAACATGTCAATCTTATTTCTCAAGGTATTTTAGTGTAGCCGTAAGAAGTTATCTGATGCTATTTATTATACGTTGGTTGCACTCAGAGTTATCAGTTGCATCACGCCTCAGGTGTATTGATATAGAATAACTTGCTCGTTCTCCGAGTTTCTAGTATAAACCCTAGTCACTTAAACGCTTTAAGAAGGCTAAATACATAGAAAACCTGAGTGAATAATAACTTGACTCGAAATTTTCGGTTCACTTTTGAGAACAAATTCTTGTAATAAACTTATTACTAGCCTTGATGCATTATAATACGATTTTTCTCGAATGCGTGCGAAAATATTTTACATGCGAGTTCATTCTTTAAGCACAAAAAATATAATCTACAGTCGTATTTGGTATACAGTGTATTTCTTTATAATCAATAAATCAAGCTTACGTTTCATACGTCCTCAATTTTCGAACAAAACGACATACATATATACATGTTTTACGTGCCACTGATGCGACTAATGTGCATTGGTCTGAATTCTGATGTTAATTTCGAGCCATATTGAACATACACAACTTTAAACGTACATTATGCGCTGTTTACTTGTGAAAAATTTCACTGTATAATAATACACAGTTTGTTCCTTGCTTGCTTGGTTGGTCTGTGTCTCTGTCACACTATTAAGGATTTAGATCGGAAAACTGTACGAGTTGTCGGAAAAATTATGTTGCTGATTGTCAGTATCGCTAGATCCAGCATGTATGTGAATACGATTTTGAAAAACAATGCAAGCTACTTGACATCGAAAGAAACAAAGTTCATAGTTCTACAACATTTCGAAATTGGCAGAAATTTCGAATTTACTATTGCTATATGCTCTGTAAATAATTCTTATTATGAACCTAAGTTTGGGATGAAGATAGAAAGACAAAAAGAACAAAATAAGAAAAAAGGATGATCTATGTTTAAGTTTCTTTCAAATGCATTCGCTTCATTTCAAGCTTGTTGTATAAATTTTGATTGTAACATGTTTTTTAGGGTATAGTAGAATGACGAAATAAGCAAAACATGAGCACTCTTTCACTAGAAAATAGTTGATAAGGCCAGTAGGCAATTGTATTTGATACCACGCAGAAATCGAAAGTTAGAGTACCTCGTGCATGGCCGTGAACTACATACTAACATCGATGCAGATATGCCTGGTTTCCTGAAGCGGAAATTATGTGGGGGAAACAAAAGAGAAAGTGAACCGGTCGATAATTACCTGGACGGTTGCCTCACAGTGTCATTAAAAGTGCTTTTCGCTCTTTGCAATAGCAAAGCGAACTTTGAGATTTTCAGTTTCATACATAATGCGATGAAATATCTTTATGTATTCGTGCTCCTTGTCATTAGTACGGTTATAATCAAGTGTAGTAACTGCGTCACATGATGCAATTTGTTCTTAAACACCGGATTTCGTGCCTAAACAATCGTCTCACCCATGTAACAAACACGAATACTTAGGAAAGTTCGCAGGACAGCTTAAAAAACAAGATATTTTTTGTTAACCAGATACTTCAGACATATCTTCATCTTTACTTTGAAAAATACGACTAAAAGTAAACCATTTCGCTTCCGCAGGACAAATATTGCATTTGACCCTTGCTTTTTAGAAAATGACCACACATGAATTTCTAAGAACGCTTTTCAAAATAATAGCAGAACTAATACTGTAGTTTATTGTACTTGAAGAGATCCTTTCTTTGGAATAACCAGAAACAGGAAATGATTTTACGCATGATAGGAGTGTATTCTTTTTCAGCTTAGAAACATCTACTGACGCTGAGGAAATGAAAAAATTAAGTTGAACGAGAGAGAGTTGGAGAAGAAAATTGATTCCTGGTTTTCTTCGAGCTTAATCATCTCATTCAGATGCACTAATTCATTCCAGGCAACTTAATTAACTGACTCTAAAATGTAGGATGTATAATGTTTAGTTTTATCGTAGCACTAACGCGTAATATGCTGAACTAAAGACTTAATATAGTATAGAAAACACTTAAATATGCATTTGCATGAGTTATACTAACGGATACATTGTTGAAAAAGAAAAAAAAAATCAGAAAACACAGTATTTCCAATGAAGACTTTCAGGGAAGACCGAGGGTTGGGAGCAGTGGTGTGTTGGGCACCTGAGGGACTGGTTCTGAACATTTGAGGGACGCTGTCTTCAAAGAAAAGAGACGAAAAGAGATGCTGTCTTCAAAGAAAAGAGACAAAAAGAGATGTTGTCTTCAAAGAAAAGAGACGAAAAGAGATGCTGCCTTCAAAGAAAAGAGACGAAAAGAGATGCTGTCTTCAAAGAAAAGAGACGAAAAGAGATGCTGTCTTCAAAGAAAAGAGACGAAAAGAGATGCTGTCTTCAAAGAAAAGAGACGAAAAGAGATACTGTCTTCAAAGAAAAGAGACGAAAAGAGATGCTGTCTTCAAAGAAAAGAGACGAAAAGAGATGCTGTCTTCAAAGAAAAGAGGCGAAAAGAGATGCTGTCTTCAAAGAAAAGGGACGAAAAGAGATGCTGTCGTCAAAGAAAAGGGACGAAAAGAGATGCTGTCTTCAAAGAAAAGGCACGAAAAGAGATGCTGTTTTCAAAAAAAGGGACTAAAAGAGATGCTGTCTTCAAAGAAAAGGGACGAAAAGAGATGCTGTCTTCAAAGAAAAGGCACGAAAAGAGATGCTGTCTTCAAAGAAAAGGCACGAAAAGAGATGCTGTCTTCAAAGAAAAGGGACGAAAAGAGATGCTGTCTTCAAAGAAAAGGGACGAAAAGAGATGCTGTCTTCAAAGAAAAGGGACGAAAACAGATGCTGTCTTCAAAGAAAAGGGACGAAAAGGGACCCTGTCTTCAAAGAAAAGGAACGCTGTCTTCAAGTCTAAGTTTACTTCACACTTACTCACACTTATTATCTTCAATCAGTTTGTACATGCAATTTTTGCTTAAAAATTGCACAAGTTGAAAACTCATGTCCCCTTTTTATCATTCCTTGGGCTGGAGTGTACTTATCATCCACAGTATGATTTGTACGTTATTATTATTATTATATTCCTAATTTAATGATTTGTACGGCTGCTGATATATTTATTCCCGTAGACTTTAAGGAGCGCGAGTACCCTTCTTTAGTGTCCCTGTTCATGCCATAACTCATCTCATGCTTAAAGATGTGACATGTTTAGCCCTACTGTTAGGTAATAAAAATACTGGAAATGACTTTGGAAATTTCAAAAAGACTGCTCATACATATATGAAAATGTCGTCTGATATAAGACAATGATGATTATAATTAGTGACTCCATTGTATACTTTGTAACTAAAAGTAACTATGTTTGCAGACAAGCGTAAAGTTCACCTATAAATGCAATACACAGGATGTGATGGTATAAACCGAACACAACCTGCTTGGTTTTAGTGCTTTACTTTTTGCGCGCGTATTCAACCCTAATAATAGCAAAATAGTTTCCTTAATCTGAACAATAACACTGCGAAATTATGCGTTTACTTATTGATAATTGAATATTGAGGCATTTGAAGTTTGTTTCAGATATTAAAAGACCAGTAAAGCTGAATGTGCAAAAATGAACACGTTGGTGATAACCTTGACTGCCCCGAGAGCTCGGTATGTCACTCGATTGCCCTGCAATTGTCACTCCATTCCTATTATCACTTGTGGTGTACACTCATGGTAACAGTAATTTCCTGAAGCCCCATTACTCCCTCATACTTACTCCTCCCGCTCCCCTGGATTTTTCTCATCCATACATATCCCTCACCCTCAATGCTCCCTCACCCACACGCCTCCCTCACCTTCAATGCTCCCTCACCCACACGCCTCCCTCACCCTCAATGCTCCCTCACCCACACGCCTCCCTCAC